>JACBWW010000025.1:1547957-1580674 GCA_020086605.1 Lanius collurio | reverse complement strand
TTGGAGCACCCCAATATCTGACATACCCACCCCTTGGAGCACCCCAATATCTGACATACCCACACCTTGGAGCACCCCAATAGCTGAGTGGTACCTGAGCAGCAGCAGCTCAGCACAGAGAAAGAGCAGGTCCCAGCTGGGACAAAGGAAACCAGGACTAATACTCCATAAAGTGCTCTCATGGGACAGGATTGCAGGAAGTAGTAGGTTGGTAGAGGTATTCAGTCCAACTGCTTTCCCAGCATCACTGTCAGCTTAAGAAGTCATCTTGCCATGAGAAATTTGGAATCCTTACCTGCAAGATTTTCACTGTATCTTGCAAAGTGAGAGGAACAACACAGAATGGATATTGGCAGATTTAAAGAGAGTATTTGCAGAAATACCACAGAGCCCCAAAATTTTTCTGCCTTACTTTTTGAATGAAGTTTTTATTATCCATTGTCAACATCATCTAACTCAACCAACACTTCTCAATTACATGGCTGCAGTTAAAAAGAAAAAAAAAAACAATAAAATTAAAAGGTATCAAGGTATCTCAAAGTAAGTTATTTACTTTCCAAACTGCAGGCCCTTTGGGGAATAGAACTCCTTTTACTGCAATCTTAAGGAGCAAAATTAAATTGACTCTAATTCTCACCCTGTTCTCAAAGAATAATCACTAGTCAGAACCTGAAAATGATGACACCTTTTGCCAGGTTAACACCTTGTGTATTCACCTGCCTTTTTACACTGATTTTTCATCCTCATAGTTCTGCCAAGTGACAATACTCCAGCAATCTGGAGTGACTCCTCCTTTAGGTGTCCCTGAAAACACACAGAGCCCTGTACATAAATTTGATTGATGACTACATGAAAACCCTTCAGTTCTTGTAGACTGTGTAAAAACGTGTGGATTTTCAGACTGCTTGCCTCATACACAGCTAGTCAGTATTGGAGGAGGACTTTGAGCACCGGTAAAGAAACAAGAGTTTGCAGTTTGCTTTTGGAAAATCTAATTACCACTGGTTTTAAAAGAATGGGCTTAACTGGGCCATCTGGTTTCTTCCAATATCACCTGTGGGATTTCAGTTTTTCCTGTCTCTGCCAAAGGCATGACAGGCATTTATCACAGTGATGTATTTCTGTGAGACTTCTTTGCTTTTCATGTTTAAATTTCTTAGAGGATTTATCAGCATTATAGTTTCAATTTCACTTGTGGCAGGCAAACAGAAACAAACAAAACCTTGCACAGCAAAAGCAAAAAGTGCCTCTCAGACAGCTGCACCTCAAACAGATCTTGCAAAATTCCCAGATTCATAAAACAAAGGCCTTGGCATGTCTCTGTCTCTGTATATGTGCAGAGCTGACACTTGGAAACTTAAAACATGGCAAGTTCATAGCCCATGGATACGAGCTACTCATGCCTGCATATCAGCTGACCTTCAAAATCCCATGGATGATACGACCTCAGCACCACCAGCAAGGTGAGTTTTCAGACTCTGCTTTAAACTCCTCTGCTTTGTGGTTTGATGTCATTTGAAGATGGATTTTTGTGGTGTAATACAGATAAGGGTTAGGCTGAGCTTCTGTTCTCTCACAAAGGAAATCCTTCAGACGCAGCCATAAAACGGCAGGAAGGACACCTACTGTCCTTATGCATTCATATCATAATGTCTTTGCTTCTTTCTCAATGTTGTTTTCCTAGCAAAGCATATCAGATAAGATCAGTATCATCATCAATACCATCCAGGGGAAGCTGCTGGCAGCACACCAACTGTTAATTAACCCCAGCACCGTCATACCTGATTACTTCGAAAAGCTCTTTAGAACAGTTGAATTAAAATAAGATAAATAAGGATAAAACATTTAACCAATATTGAAAAGACTGCTATCTCCACTCCAGGCATGAATAGCACTCTTCCTACCAGGGAAGAGCGAATTGATTTAGAGACAGCTCAGCATTTAGACCTCCACTTCACACCAAGCTTAAGATAAAACTCCTTTCGAGAGCCTGATAAAACCAAAAGTACGTGTGGAGGGGATAAAACTGTTTTACAGTAAGGCCCAAATACATGGGAGGCTGCACATGACTAAAAGGATTTGTGTTTTTCCTGTAGCAGCACCTACACTGTGCATAGCAGATAAAGAGAAAGGACAGAGCAAATCCCCACCCTGCTCAGGTGAATGGGCAGAAGCAGAATCACAGGGATACAAAATAGTGCCTTGGCTTCACCTCAACCTAATTGCATCTTGGTAGCATATGGAAGAACATATGCAGCACAGAGTAATAACTCATCCTTTTCCTCGTCGTCATTTTTGGGATTTAAATCAGTGGAGCAGAATTAGCACAGAGCAATGCTTCTACTGCACAAGTCTTTCACTCCAGTGTTACATATCAGATTCAGATCTTGGCAATCAGGTGACTTCCCTGCCCTACTGAAAATGCAGGATTATGGAATACAAAACTCATTCTGGATTTTACTAATAAGCAAATGAATCAGATAGTCAAAGCTCAGTATGCAGATCACCTAAAAGACTGACAAAGATTTTCACTCTCTATAAAAGCATTTGTCATAAAGAAGATTTAAAAATATTATTTCCAAAAGTCAGGAGAAAAACAAAAAATTCTTTTACTTTCTTTGTGTAAAACAAACATGGAACTTTGAATGTCTCTGAGTGGTGAGCACACTGAAAGCATCAGCACAGCCCAAGCAGTGGCACAAATTCTTAGTTAAGATGATGAAAGTCTAGTTCCTAAGAGCCTTTCTCAAAGATGGGACTCCTGTGCTCTGGCCCCAGGTGTGCTGAAACCTGGACAAGAAAATCCAGGAAGAGAACTCACAAAAGTTCAGAAAAGGTCCCTCATCTCCCCTAATACTCAAATTGTGAGTGATGGTATTTTTTAATTAAGTAGTATTAATCAAAAATCTTAGAAAAAGTTCTACTCTCTAACCTTTATTTCAGTCACAGATGTCTTTTAATACAGGATGCTCTGAATGCAGATAAGCCATATAAGACATCAACGCTCCTTGAATTTCTTTCCAGTGCAACATTTCCTGCCCTTGAATTTCATTCTGGTCTACTGTTCTTCAACTATGGACAGGGAAAATATCACTGACTGATCGGTTTCTATTTTTTTTCCATATATTCAAAATGTAATCATCTTGTTATATAGCAGTCAGGTTTTCCTTTGTATGAATCTTTTTTCATTAACTCTTGTATCCTATGTTTTCTTTATTTTTTTTTTCCCCTGAGCATGAGGTACAGCATGAAACAGCAGCCAGATCCAGCAGTGGACCATCATTGTAAAATATCCTTTGGAAGACTTCAAATTTTCTGTCTACCTATCTCACTGTCTAAATAACATCTCTCATCAGACCATCATTCTTGCTTGGCATTAAAAAATTTCGTGCGGTGAGAAAAAGCACAAAGGAAATAGAGATGTCTAAAGCATTCCCTAATCACTGACTCACCTCTAAATTCAAGGGGAGAATTTGCTTAAATAAGAATTGATCAAATATCCCAGAGATCATTAGATCCATTCTAGACAAGCCCAAATTGTCTGTGACACTGGAGAGCAAAGCAATACCTCCCACGCTTGCATTCTTTGCTTGTCCTTCATCTCTGGCTTGCCTGTAATTTCCATCTTCTGGGTAACAAAAACATTACCTTGGATTCCATCCTGTTTGCTTAGAAGCATGAGAAGCAGCAAAGAATTATTTCAGAAAAACAAAGTTTATGTTTCTGAGACCTTCTGACAGCAATCTCCACCACTACCTCAATATTCTGTATCAGAAAATGTGCCCTCACTCCTGGCAACACAGGCAGCCTCCCAAAGCAGCCTCATGAGACTTCCAGCTGGACAAGATTTGCTGAGAAAAGAGTTAAAGCAGGAGTGGGAAATAGGTGCAGAGGAGAAGAGTGACTTCAGAGACAGTAACCAACCTGGCTGTATGAACTACATTTCTCATACCTCTGAGGGCTAATGGGAAAACCAGCCTTAAACAGTCTGCACACTGGGAATAAGTGAATCCTGACAAAAGTGGAAAGGAAGCCAAATCAGATGGTTTCTCAAATCAAGCTTGACAAGGATCCTCTAACAAGCTGGAAAACCCAAGGACCACAAACTTCACAGCAGCGTTAGAGGATGAATAAGGCTGGTGCACAAGTGAGCACGGAATAACTCCACCAAATGAGAAAAAACTGGCATAGGATTTCTTTAGGAAACAATGGCTCAAAATAAAAGCAGCAAAGAAGTAGTATTCGGTATCAGTTGTGGTATTAACACAGCTCTTTTAACCATGATGATCTATCCAAATATAAAGAAAGCCAACTATCATGCAAAAAAAAAAAAAAATCCAGAGTTACATAAAACACTTATGACCATATTTCACAAAGGGTAAAGAGTCCATGCACTCTGTTTTCAATGGAATATTTCAAGTTTCCAATGATGTTTTTCTGTCCTGAACTTACTTTCTGAACAGCAACACAATAATGTTTAAGGTTTCCATTTTATCAGTAGAAGAATCTCATTTTGTAGCAATTACCAAGTGCTCATAATCCCTGCAGGCTCTAACAAATCTCTGGGTCTTTCAAGAGAAAAACTGACTTAAGACCTAAAACACATATTGAGGATGGCAAATATTGTTTGGACTGAAAGTAAAAGCTGAGTACATACTACTCGAAATTTATGCCTTTCTCAAAAAAAGAAATGGTAAACATGTGGTGGGCTGTCAGGGAGTTTAAGGCATGAGTTTACTCTGAAAAAAAATACTGGGTAACACTCCTCCTTTAAGGTCTGACAACAATGACAGCCATGGGCACATTATTCTTAAAATTTGCTTTTAGAGGATTACCAGATTTTAATACAGAACTGAGCTTCATCACAACATGTTTGTCTCTTTCATTTTGCCATCATGGTCACCTTCAGTTTGGGCTTCTTTCACTGAACAGCCTACTTTGAAAGCCAATTAAATGCTTTCAATTCAGCTGAAAGTGGTAGTTCCTTCAAATGGCCTATTTGGAGAAACTTGAGGATTGATCCTTTCTTCCATGGCAGCAGCTTTCCATCAATGCAGCTCTGATAGTGTCAATGTAGCTACACTGGCAAAACACCAGTTTAACTGAGGAGAGAATCAAACCCTTTTCTTGTAACAATTTCTGTCAAGAGACCAGACTAAGTCACTTTAATTGAGTTCCTCTCGCTTTCATTGTGCAGAAACAAAGGAGGAATAAAAAGAGATCAAAGAGCCCTTATTTGGAGCTAACATAATTGTGTCCCTTGGAGAGCAGGGAGCCTGAGATTACCGAAAGGAGATAGACTCTGAATATAGAAACCTGACAACAATGACATTAGAATGTTTAAAGGGGAAAGAAAAGGCATATACAGGGAGATTTATTGTAACTTTTCATCATTTTGCAATCCAAGTAGTGTGTGTTCCAGTGTCTCTTTCACTGTTATATATATCAGCAAAATTTCTCTTACAATTCAGCTTATGAGAACAGGTTTCATCTATTTATTACTTTAATGACTTGTCTGACAGACTGTGGTAGTCTGGAAAATTTTCACTTTCTAATGATTTTTTTTAAGAACAGTTTTCTAGCCTTGTAAATTCTGTATTAAATGGGTGAATCACATTTTCCAGACCTGAAGAGATGGTGTGCAAGGGTAAGCTGCCATAAAGTGTCAGTGGTCAAAAGAAAACAAACAAACAAACAAACAACAACAAAAAAGACAAGAAAAAAGTAGAAAGACTTTTGGCTCTCTGAAGAATCAGCAGCATAAGCTCTTGTCTTTAACTTCAGGACTTCTCCATGCAAACATTAAAAAAGTCACAATATAGCAGATTATATGCACAATAATGAGTCCTCTGAGCATATAAAGGCAATCATGAACACAAACTCTAAAACTTCTGGTTTAGGACTCAAAACATAAAACTGTGATTTCTGAGGGCAACAAATTAAGTTAAATACCCAAATGCTGTTCTGAATAATACAACATTAAACAATTAGCTTTCAGAAACCTGGCATTTAAAACACCCTTCATATAAGACATTGGGAGGACTCAGAGAAAAAAAATTGGTATTTGGAAAACTTTGCAAACACCCAACTAATGCAATTGTATAATATCCATGCAGCAGTACAGGCAAGACACACAGATCCCTGCTATTCTAGCCAAATGCACATTAAAATTAGTTGTGTAGGCACATCTAGTGCTGCTATTTAGAAATTTAACCCAAATGTGGTTTGGGAGATGTCCCTGTACCAGTCATATGGGAAAGAAAAAGTTAACCATTACTAGGATAAGGACTTAAAACTGATCAAAAGCAGTGACAGCAAAGTCTGAAGGAAGTAGTGCTTATTAACCAGCTGGTGTGATCCAAATCTCCAGGCAGCCTGTGCATCCCCCCGAGTACAGCAGCCAGCATCTGACTCTTGCTCTGTGCTCAGAAAACACTGATGGCTGGCTCTCCTTCCTGCCCTCTTCCCAGAGGCAGCCCAACACCACCTTGTGAACGAGAATCTAAACTTGTTTCTGCAAAGCTCTTCTCACTGTGGAGAAATCGAACCAGAGAAACACAAACAAAAAGCTCAAGTGACACAGTGAACAACAGAAACAAAATAGAGTCCGTGAGTCATTTATGGGTACAATCAATTACAAACATAGCACAGGCTTTTTCATCAGGTCAGAACTGTCAAAACACACTGAATCTGCCAGTGTAGGCTAAGTGGAGCTACAGAGGCATGATAAAGGATTATCTAGTAGAAGAAAAGACTTTTTAACGTTTTGAAGACTGATAAGGAAACCATTGCTTGGAGCTATAGTAAAACTATTGCTGGCTGACACCCCTACCAATTGTGCAGCCAGACTGCCTGGTACCATTCCTTTAAAGACGTGGTTATCACAAATTCGAGCTCCTCTTCAGGGTTAAATCTCTAAACAACGGGAAAAAAAATTAGCTATGTGAGAGATGTAGTTGGGCTCAGTATGAAGTGTGGCTCACAAAACAGGGAAAAAACAAACAGTAAAGAACACACCCAGATGCACACAATAAAGGAAATAAGGCTTCCCAGCAGAGACAGCCACTGCAGCCACTTCACCTCTGCAGGAAGAGAACAAGGGTGGGGAGTTGGCAGCCCCAGGTCTTAACAGTCATTTTATGTCTTTACCCGAACAATCCAGCCAGGATTACTTTTCACCCAGTCCTCTAGAGGTTGAGGATTCCTCCAACCTGCAGTAAATTTACCTTGTTTGCAGACAGGTTGAAAGAAGGTGTAGCTTAATTTTGACTAAAAGCTGTCTCTTCTGCAGCAAGGCTGAAGGCAGAAATCGTTGACAATTGCCTTCCCCTGGTTTTATGAGGTACAGCAAGGAGGAAAGAGCATCTCAGAATACAGAATATTTAGGATATGCTTTCAGGAATGCACATGCTGGTAGAAACAGAGGTACCGTAAGAGAAATTAGTCTCAGTTGTAGGAATTCTTGCACATGGGTAAAGATGGCTGATGTATTAATCTTAGAACAAGACCTATCCAGAAATGTTCACTGCAGGAGAATCCTCACTGAGGACAAAGAGTCAGAGTCATCAGCCCAAGTCACCTTTCCAACATCGAAAAGTATCAGTGCTGGCAGGGCTGACCTGGCCCTTTGGAGAATAAACACACAAAAAATAAAACAGTTTTCCGTTTGCCTTTCTAGTGGTAAAGGTAATTGAATGTGACGGAGATCTCTTCCCCACATTAACAGCTGACTCTTGCATCCCGCTGCCGGAGGCTCTCAAGCACACACCTGCCGCTCCAAGGGGGAATTCTGCGGGACCTCTGCACACAAAGGCAGTGCCAGGGCAAGGTGCTCGGCAAACACGCATAACAAAAACAGGCAACGAGGAAGGAGAACTCCCCCTTCAAACTTCTGCCTGGCTAGATGACTTGGTACAGGGCACTTGTTAAGAGAAAGAGCTATAGAGATTTATTTTCTCAGGAAAAAAACCAAACACTTAATCAGGATTAAGAACATAATGATAGGAAAGGATCTTTTAGAGACAATCCTGATGAGTTCTGGTATTTTCTCTCAGAGGCAAGAACAATTCATCTCATTATTTTAATATGGTCAGTTGTACAAAGGTTTTCCTTCACACTACTGAGAGACTTGTCATAAATTCATAGGGCCAGAATAAAATACCACAGTACATTTTATACACTGGCACATGAGTTGACGGACCAAGGAGAGAGGCTTAAGAAGGGAATTCATTAAGGAGGATGGTTACTGACACTGGCATGTGATCACTCACCAATATTTAAGAATACTGGTTTTATTGCAGCTAATATATCAGGAGAAAAAAAAAAAGTGAATTGAAAGCTTTCCAAACACATTTTTCTATGCACATATATCCTTCAGATAGAGAGGATTTGTATCAAGATGTCTGAAAAATAATAATAAAAAAATGAAAATTATAAGAGAACAAATTGTCTAACAGATTTCCCTCCTCATCCCCTCCCCCAAAGTTACAGAATTGCTTTGCAGTAGCTTTACTGCATTGAATTACCCAATTATCTTCTAAATTATAAAAGGCAAATCTTCACCACCAACTGTTCCTAGGACTGCCAGGATGTGCAGTGTTGCAAAACTGTAGCAAAAATGTAAACAAAAGAGCCCTACTGAACAGGGAGGCAGGCTGTCCACATATGCCAATCCCAGCGGCTTCAATCAAAGGAGAGATTGTTTCACAAATAAACTAAGCCAGTGCAACTAATAAACTCCTGCTCTAATTACTGGCTGCAGATGTATCAACTGAAGCAAATGAGACGCAGGCAGCCATTAATTATCTAATGAGGCCAGCAGTGTTTCTGATGAGGTGGGGCTGATTAAATATTAAACAGTAGCATATGGTGAGTGCCAAGAACAAAAGATTCGAATTCGACTTTCTCTAGACATATATACACGTATATATTTATATATAAAAAATACAACACTGCATTAAAAAATCCCCCTCCTCTAAGACAGAAGAGCAATCTCACTCAGAGAGGTAATTAGGCCAGAAATGGAAGCACAGAACTCAAAGGGAGCATAGTGAGATCTGACTTCTGAAGGTGTAACACAGATGAAAAGGTTTCACATTAAAGGGATGCCAAAAACATTTAGGCATTGCAGCAGTTATCTCTTTGTTTAACCCTTCTTAGTTATTAAGACCTGCAATTGTTTCTTTTCTCCCCCCTGTTCCTTTCTTCCCTTATCTTTCACTGGAAAAGTCCCAGGGCTCACTCAAAGAGCATGAGCAATATCTAACAAATCCATCCTTATAACACAGCTCACAATATTCAACCAAGACATGGAAAGTATAAGAAGGGGAATGCAATCACTGAAATGTTATTAGGGCCAGCTAAACCAAGGCAAGGTCTAACCTCACTCACACAGATGTCAAGCCCACTGAAGCCAGTTAATCCCATCAGACTTAAGTGGGCCACCTCCAGCCAGCACACCAGAGAGTTTGAGAGGAAACACACGGGATTCCTTTTTTCCCTTCCTGCCAGCTCTTCCACCTCTCATCACAGACATGCAGTGATGCAGCAACCCTGGCAATTGAAGAACCAACACTTTGCAAAGGGCAGGGATGCAGGACACAGCCTGCTGAACCACTGGAAGCCTGTCCAGCTTCCAAGAGAGAAGCCCCTGCTGTACTGCTCAGTGCTGCTGCACAGTTTGGCTGCAGCCTTGCCCCTGAGCATCATTCATGTTTCAATCCAACAACCCTGGGAACTACCAAGTATGGCATGGATTTGCTCTTCCCTTATGAAAAAATGGCAATTCAGTCTGGTGTGTCTCAAACTTGACACACAGATATTGAGGTGTTCATTGCAAGTGTTGTGTGCACCCACAGGAGGGAGGAACTTCTGGCTTTGAAGCAGAAACTCTGATCTGGCTGCTGGAAGGCTCTGTCTGGACTCCAAAGGGACCAGAAATTTTCAAGGAACTTGAGAAAACGTTTAAATCTGCCAGGACAAATTTGCAGAGATAGGGAAAAAAGTTCAGATATAAAGCAGATTTACAGGAAGAGAAATTTGGTCTAGAATTGGCAAAGGCTGCATGTTCTCAGAAACTTCTGAAGGCTGCTTTTTGAGAGTCTTAATAAGCCAAAGAGCATTTGCTGTTTATTTCAAAATATGCTCAGATGGCAGCCACTCATCACATTTTGCATTGTTACAGTGACAATGAAAGTATCCTAGATAGGTCTAATTTTTTTAGCTATAATTTGTATCAATTTATTACAAAATGAGTCTATTTTTATATCAGGACCGCAAAGAAAAGCATAAAGAATCAACAAGTCATTATTGATTACCTAGGAACAGATCACATTTTCTCAATACCTTTGCTGTTACAAATGGTTTCCCTAAATATGGAAAAATGGTTCTCCCCCATCCTCCTTTTTTTTTATAATACCCTTCTTTATTATAATCTCCTTAATATCCATCTGCTACCCTTTAGGCTAAAGCTTCTTAAATTCAAATATAGGGCTATTTTTATCACAGAAGAATATGTAAAGCAATAGAAACATTTTAATGGATTTTTGTGCCTGTGGCCCTTTTTAGCTGAATTTCCATAATGAAATCCAGTTACAGACATTGGTGCTGCTACAGTTGGCTGTTCACACAAATAAAGAATGAACATTTTTGTCTTGTAAGCCAACTCAGTAAAATAGAGAGTGCAATAGCAACCTACAGAAAGCACAGGCTTTTTTTCCTCTGTTGGTGCCTCAGTACAACTGTGTATAACTGTATTTTTACTCCAATAGAGCATAACATTCAAGATAAAGCCACAACCCTACATTTAGGTTATAAATAAGTTGTATAAAGTCATTTTCATAAGTAGTGACTAACAAAATGAGAATATTTTCTTTTGTGAAGGAGCATTCCGGAACACCAAAATAGCTTCATAAAAACAACTACATGCAAAAACATTCCCAATAAACATCCATGTAAGCTGATTCTTTGTATTAATGGTCTGGAAAAACATTTTTCTAAAAATATTTTAAGGGTACCGATTCTTCTCCACCAAAATACTTTACTATTTTCTTATGGCTGTAAATGAAGCAGAGCAAGGAACAGTTTCTTGTATCATAAACAGTGCTAAAATTTAAAATATTTTTCCACTCTTCACCAGGGAGAAAAGAAGAGATATAAAGAGGGGAAACCAAATAGCATATCTATATCCTTCAAAGAACAGCAAGAAGCACTTCTCATCCAGGAATTAAACCCGTGGTGGCCAGCCCAACTCCAGAGGCCAGGTTGCACTGGGATGCCCATTTCTAACGAGGCAGAACGAGCAGCACTCAGGCAAAAAACCTCAGCAGTCACAAAAATAGATCTTAATTATTATTTATATATTAAAATACCAGTTGGCAAACGAATCACTCACTTTTGACTTTGATCATAACACAACCAAGTCTCCCATCAGTTTGACTGAATTACATTGGTATCTCAACTGCTCAGCCATTATTATTTTTTAATCAGGCCCAAAGTATCTGAAAATGGGCACTTAGACACCGAAATGCTGCAGAGATATAACAAATAGCGACATTCACAGGAGCATCTGAGACATTTAGAAGCCTTTCTCACTTCTAAACCCAGGACCTCAGCATTTCTATAATGTTTATCTAGCAATTACTTATCAAGTCTCATTTCTGTTTCCAGACGCCTTCACCATTAATTGCCTCACAGTCTATACAAGGTGTGATGAGCCTCTGCATTTTTATAAATGCCCTTGTGCTGAAAGAGTTTAGAATAACTTGTAATTGTTCTGTGTGTAGGAGCTTACCATTTAACTCCTATAATACAATACTATTCCTATTTCAACAGTAATATCGTCTGAATTGCTAAATCCAGAAAAGTCTTTTGATTCTGATTTAGATATCTTAATTCTAATGAGTCAATTATTTTAAACCCAGGGTCTGTTATGACTGTTTATGGTGATTGTTAAGAAGTACATCACTCTCCTTTGTCTTGTGTGGTGTATCTGTGGAAATTAAGCATTTCAAAATGTTTCCTTTAAATTAGCTGTTTAAAGAATTTCTACTTAAATCTGACTCTGCTGTGTCCTCATTTGTGCAGAACTTGTCTTCTTAGCACAACAGATTGTTTTGCTGTTGCAGTGAATATTCAACCACATAAAAATAAACACAGACAAGAAAATAAGTGTGAACTTCCCCTGATGTTAAACAGTGACCAGCACCTGACACTGTCTGCAGGTGATGTGAGCCAGGAGGCAGCAGGAATCCTGCTGGGATGGTGTGTGACAGAGCTGGACCATGACCCAGGGACAGGCAAACTGGGAATGCACTGGGTGAGCAGACAGGGACCCGAGGAGTTGTGGTCTGCTCAGCCAGGTTATCAGAGTGCAGCAGTCCGAGCTAACTCCTATGTGATGATTATGGGGTTAACACTCCTCAGATGACACACAGAAATATTGCTGGCTTCTACCTGTGACCTGAGCTCTGCTTCTCACTCCTCAAGGGATCCCCAGGTGACATCAGGGCTGCTGGGGCGACAGAGGGGATGCCCTGAGGAGATTCAGCCCCTCTCCAGAAGTTCTTGTCTGCCTGTGGCAGCTCCTCCCCAGGTCTGGGGCTGTACCTACACCCTGTGAAGGACATTCCTGGTGCTGCCCAGCACCTGCTGCACTCAGGCTGACCTTCCCCTCACAGAGCCCCATGGGGAGCAGCCCTGGGCTGGAAGAAGGTGCCCACCAAAGCTGCTCTGTCACTCCCCTCCTCAGCTGGACAGGGGAGAGAAAGCATCATAGTGCAATGAAAGGTTCATGGATTTAAGAGCAGATGAGAAAGCGATCACTCCTCACCCTCTTATCCTGCTCCAGCACAGAGACCCTCCCATGGTGTTCCCTCAGGAACAAACCCTGCAGTTTAGCTGTGAGGTCACAAGTCCTGCCAAGAGCCTGTTCCAGCACGGGCTTCCCAGGTGGGTCACAGCCTCCTTTGGGCACCCTCCTGCTCCAGTGTGGGGCCCTCCACGGGCTCCAGGTGGATCTCTGCATCCCAGAGCACCTCCATGGGCTGCAGGGGCACAGCAAGGGAATCTCAGCTCTGCCCCAGGAGCACCTCCTGCCCCACCTGGGCTCTGCAGAGCTGCTCCTCACAGCTCTCACTCCTCTCCCAGGCTGCAATTTCTCCTTACACAGCAGCTCTTCCCCAGTCCGAAATCTGCCATCCCAGAGGTGCTGCCCTCAACCTTGGCCAGTGGTGGGTCTGCCCTGGAGCTGCTGGCCTTGGCTGTGCTGGACATGGGGGGAGCTGCTGGCAGCTCCTCACAGAAACCACCCCTGCAGCCCCCCTGCCACCCCAAACCAATACAGCCTCCTGAGTGTTTGCTGAATTCCTTTGTGGAAGGAGAGATGTATTTTCAGAGGGACTCAGCTCCTGCAGGATCCTAAATGGGCTCATTTAATCTACATGGGTACTTGAATCCTCACTTAAGACATTAGTTAATTAAGCCACATTAAACCACGCAGGCAAAAAGGAGGCTATGTTCAGATAAATTTAAGGCTCTGATTTTCTGATTTAAAACCACAAAGCAAAGTCTTGCAGAGAGCCCAGCCTGGTGCTCCCTCATTAACTCAGCATATTGTGACATTTATAGCTCTCGCTCAGGACTTGGAAACCAAGAAAAATACGGGTTTGAAGCAGTGAAACAAAACTACAATGCTGCAGAAAAATAAAGTTTTTCTCTATGTCATGAGTTTGCACAACAAAGCTTTACCTTCTGGGCCCTCAGAAACCATTTAAGCCCATGTAAATATTCTCATGTTCACGAGGACAACTTTTGTGCTGCCATTTGAAAATCTCCTTTCCACAGATGTTTCAGTAATTCTGTCTGTAAGCAGAACTCATCACCGAGCGAGCTAAATAACCACATCCAAAGAGAGGGTAAGCAAGGAAAATGGATTTTTCATGAAAAAAAATCATAAACTGGAAAAGATTATTTAAAAGGTTCAACTAAGTTCACCTTAATGAAGGAATACTGTCAAGAAAGAAAGGCTGTACACAAATAAACAATAAAGGAGTCAAAAGAAAAAAACCAAAATAATAATTACTTGGCTACAGTCTATGTGTAAGTAAACCCACACTAAATATCAGAGGGCCTTCCCTCCTCTTCCCACCTCTCCCCCAAGCTGTATCCCAGCCTCAGGCATCCTTCCACGAGTCGAGTGCATCCTTACTTACATAAGCACTTGAAATTTAGGGAGTGGAAAGGAGCTAAAGATGAGATTTCTGAACTTTGAAGTTTTTCTGTTCCTTGTTTTGTTTTGCTTGTTGCTCTTAGTAAAAATAACTCAGACATTATTTGACAAGAAATTAAACAAAACCTGAAGTGTTGTGTAGTCATTGCTTTCCTTTCCACATCTTCATTTCTGAGAATTTCAGTAATGTTACGATTTTAATGTTTTGCAGAAATATTCCAACCTAACAAACAATAGGTATCCAACACAAAAACAAACATCTCAGGCAGGGAAAGATGTAAACTCCTTCTCTCTACCAGAACAATACCTTAAATAAAACCGCTCCCTTCTTTACCTGCAGACTACTTTAATAAATCTGCAGGAAACAAAACCAGCCCACAAAATTCCCCAAACAAACAAACAAGAAAAATCCAAAGGAGAAGAAAAAGAAAAAATAAAAGTAAAAAAGAACTCCAAGCAAAACCCTCTCCATTTACAGATTCAATATATCACTTTCTTTTGCCATGCTTGTCATTTAGAATTAATCAAACTATTTTTGTTAAGCATATAAAGAAAAGACAGGACAGATGCTTTTTGTTATCTGTATAAAGAATTAGGGTGATAACAGATTTAGTGAGAGAGATTGTTCAAAGGAATTTAGGAGTACAGTTTCCTCTGAAAACAAATCACATGCTTTCCAGATCCAGCATAAAGAAACACAATAGCATAAAGAAATACAATAATCCAAGTATATATTGTACTTTTCCTATGCATGCAGGTAACACTTTGAAAACCTTAAGCCCATGCTTCCTGTTACATGAGAAGGAGAAATTGTGAGAGTTTTAGTGATGTGTACAAGACTACACAAGTGCAGATGCAAAAGAAATCAGTTTCAAACTGATTTCTGATCTTTAGAAATGTATTTGTTCTAAAGGCTCTTTAACCCAACATTCTTATCCTTATTTTCAATAAATAGAAGTATTATCACATTTACTTTAATTCAGGTTTTTGTTCAGGAGCTTCAGAAGAACCTCTCTGAGATTTGGCAGGCATCTTTTTTTAACCAATTGTGCTGGAAAAAAGAAATCTCAAAATTAACTTGAAACAAAATCATGTAAATATTATTTCAAGAAATAATCAACTACCTATATTTTAAACCAAATTCAACAAACTCTTTTTTTTCTCCATTAACAAAGTAACTAATTTTGTAAAAACAAAGATGGCAAAGTGTTGATCTGTCTGCTATATTCAATTCCCCTGACTGGCAGCTTGATTGGTTCTGAGGAAGTAATTAGAGGGAAATTAAAACAGATTTCTGTTTCTGCTTATTTTTGTTTAACGTTAAATTCCATGACATTCAGAAAACTGCTTCATTACCTTGCACCAGGCAAGATAATAGATAAAGGAAAATTATTTTACATCTAACTTTGAAGCTGGTTGTCTTTTTTTATCTTGCTTTTTTCCCCTACACATTTATAAAAGAAAAGAAAGGAAGCCTTCTGGGGACTTACCCATTCCCTTTATGGCTTAGTAGCTAGGGTTTCTAGGCAGCTTTTGAAAAAGTATTAAAATAGTCTATTACCAACTTCTGCTCATGAAGAAGAAAATGGAATAAAGTCAAGATGTGCATCTTTTTGATACCTACTACTACAAGCTGCTATACACTACTTTTCTGCTAATCTGTTTCCTTGTTGTGACCCTTCCATTTTTACTGTTCCACACTACACACTTCTTAATTTTATATACACATGCACACTTATAGCCTTAAAAGCTATTCATTAATTACTAAGGTTTAATTTTCAGGAATGTATGGCATTATTTTATTAAACTATAATTTAATAACAAAAACAATGTATGAAAGATCATGGTTGAGGCAAAAATCCAACCCAGAATCTCTGGCACTTAATCCAATGCCCTGCTCATCAGAGCTGCTAAAAAATAGATCAGGTTCAAAGGCAGAACTCACTCAGAAGCATTAGAAGCCAAAATGTTGCATTTTATGCACACTCTTGGTGATTTGAGGTTTATATTACAAGGAAAGAAGCAGTGGTTGTACATCATAAGGATAGACACTCATTACAAATAAATATATATAAACACACACTTGGAAGAATACTAATTCTTCACCCAGGTTTGTATTCATGTTGGGTACGTATTTATGTGTTTAATAATTAATTTGCCAACTATGAAAAGTTAATGCCCTCCCCAAATCTGGGGCAGATTACCCTAAAAGTAAAGCAGTCTTTTTATTTCTAGTTCAGTTTGACTTGAGGATCGAGACAACTACATAAAAAGTACTCAGCTCTTGCTCTTATTTTGCACCTTTTCAGCCTCATTGGTCTAAGATGATATTAAACATAATGAAAAGGTCTAGAAAGTTTTGACTATTTCATTCATCCATCTATAACATGAATCATTTAGCAAAGGGTTGAAAAGCCAAGTGTTGAATCCACAGAGCTGCATCAATGCAAATCTAGAGCAAATGTTTCCCCTCAGCTGCCCCTCAGCCTGGGTCTCCCTTCTCAGCCTGACCATTTCTTGGAGCCATTTGCAAACACCACAGGGCCTCTCAGTGATAAACACGTTCTACATGTCAGAAACACAGACATTTCTGTTATCATCTCCTGTCAGATTGATATTTAATTTAAAAGGAGTGACTTTCAGAGGCAATTAAGACCTCAGTTCCTCTGCTGTCCAGTAGGAGTTGGATCCCTACTCTCCCAAGAACCATGGAAAATCCTGGGACATTTACTTCCCTGTCCTGAAAAACTTCTTCAAGCAAAGACAAACAAGTGAAATCGAGATTGGATGATGTTTCTCAGGAGTGGAGGAGTCCAAAGTGGCTCAGAGAAGTGGCTGTGTGAGGGATCTGTGCTGAGAGGTTTGTGCAGCTGGGGACATGCAGGGCCCTGCTCACAAACGCAGAGCATCCCTGTATGGAAATTGGCTGCCTCTGCAGAACTGTTTTCTGGTGAGTCAGCAGCTGCTCGTTGCTTAAATGATGCTCTTGTTCTCAAAGTACTCCTCGATGCCTCCTGAGCATTTATCCCAAAGGGAGACAATGCCTTTTGCCATGCAAGATCCAGTTCATCTGACAGTCATGGACGGGAGTCATTGCTGAAGGGGAGATTGTAGGGTCTGACAAGCCCCTGTCTTGGCAGGAAGCCCTTGTTTAGATAAAGGGAACTGCAACATCTCCAGGCGTGGGGTCTGACAGGCCCCTGCCCTGGCAGGGAGGCCTGGAGATAAAGAGGTAGCACTATCTCCCTCCAGGCCCCTCTTGGGAAACAAAGAGCTTTTTTAGTTAGAAAAGATAGATCCAAGATTTTCTAGGAAACTGTATGTAAAATACCCTAATACCCATTGGTTTCTCACCCTTGCACACCCACCTCTGTACCCCATAAAAGAGACCCCTCTGCCCCGAGTCGGGGAGGATCCGTCTCTGGTCACCCCTTGGCGGGAGATGGAAGAACAAAGCTGCTTCTGCGGCACCACCAGCAGGACCTCTCCTCTCTCTGTGCGGGCCTGGCCCTGGGGGTTTGCCTTGCAGAGCAGAGCTGAAATCACTGCTGAATCCCTGAGAGCTGATGGCTGCTGAGCCAGGCACCTCTGCAGGCACCCCCGGCCGAGGGCTGAGAGAAGCCACGACCCCCTGGGAGACGGTTCCTGACGGGATCACCTCTGCAGAGGGTTCCTGACGGGATCACCTCTCCAGAGGGTTCCTGACGGGATCACCTCTGCAGAGGGCTCCTGACGGGATCACCTCTGCAGAGGGCTCCTGACGGGATCACCTCTGCAGAGGGTTCCTCACGGGATCACCTCTGCAGAGGGTTCCTCACGGGATCTCCTCTCTGGGTCTGCTACGGCTTCTTGGGTCTGAGCCTCTGACCCCATCCAGCCCGGGCCGGGGGAAACCCCCCGCCAGCTTAACAACTTTAGGAGATGATGAGAACTGGGGAGTTGCAGAAAACACTGTCCTCTAAAGCATTTCTTGCACCTATTTACTGGTTTCCCACACCTTTAATATTAAATGAAGGTCTTAAAACAGACTGATTTCCTAGAAACTCTTCAGCAAACCAGTTTTAATGATATTGAACATTCTAAAGTTTTATTAAGATTACATAGAAATAAAAAAATTAAAGGAAAACTCTTCTTCAGGCCAAGAGCAAAACACCTTTTACTGATGCAGACCTTGGGGGAAAACATAGAAAAAGCCTTCAGAGAAAAGTGATTATTTTCTGCCTTTGCCCCTTTCACTCAACACCCTTTCTGAAAAGGTAGAAAACCAAGCTTGCCCAGGATGACAAGCTGGGCTTCCCAAACAACTTCATACTTCGAGCTTGGGCAAGATAATTCATATTTAGGTGCAGGATAGACATAATCAAGTACAAGCTGCAGCAGTATCCATTTTCCAGCACTGAATTCCAGCAGCGTTATCTAAACTGAAATTTGACAAATTAGCCACTATAATTATTCCACAAATTGTTCCACTGTGAGGATTGCAAGTAAATGTAGGAAGGGAGTTATCCAGTTTGGAATTCAGCCATTGTTAAACAAACTGTGGGTAGTGCATCAGCTGAGAAGAAGCTGATTCATATCCATTCAGGATATTTTTTTTCAGTACATCTTACTTGGAAATATGATTTTTTACAATACTTGCTTACCTCTATGCCTACCAAATCCCTCCTAAATAAGTCATAGATATTGATTTCTAATATTTCAGTTATGTAAATCATGTCACCTGTTTCAGCAAGAGACTTTAGGGCTCTATGAACCAGCCTTCTAATGATGGGACACAATGTATGTAATAATTCGATTTCTGTAAGTATTGCTTTTATTATTATTATTATTACCAATGTTTTTACTCAAAATAAGTATTAATTTATTGTCACTTTTCCCGTTCTGAAGCTAGTTTTCACTTGTCTTCTTCATTGATCTATAGACCGCCTAACAATACCTTTTTTTCTCTAGAAGACCAGCATCAACTCTCAAAACCAGCAGCATGTATAACATATCAGTATTTTACATTCACAACTTGTCATGTTTCATCTTGGTTATCTTGAAGACAAGATACTTAAAGACATGACTCGGATTTCTTCTTCTTTCCAGCCTTTACATTACATTCCTCCAAGTAGCCCCATGCTGCAGAGCAATGCTAACTAGGCACATCCTTTACCCTCTTCTCGAGGCTGAGTGCAGCTCCTGGCCTGGGCTTTGAGTAGGCAGAGGGCAGTTCTATGGGCTTGGGACAGTTACAAAAGGTTCTTCCCATCTTCAGTAGCACAATATTTCAAATAAGGACCTCTCTTGCAGAGGTCAACACATCCAGTTTTTTTTCTGGTGGACCTGAACAGCTCAAACATCTGTATCCTATGCACTTCTCCAGTTCCATCCCTAGCCCACTCCATGGAAAAGCCTTTCTATCACCTCCATGCCCAGGCACTGACATTGGTGCAAACTCCAAACGCTGTCAATTCAAACTCCTGCTTGAAAAACCACTCCAAAACACTCCAGTTCAGGAGTTCACCGAGTGACTGCCTGTGATTGTGAGCTCCAGTGCTCATCTCCTCCCCCTCGCTAACAGGGAGCTATTAGCCACTCCGAGATTTCAAACAGCCAGCCTGATCAAAGGCCCACGGTCACCGCCACATAAACCGACAGAGACTTAAAAAGAATGAAAAATGTGTGCTCTGTGGTATTGTAAAATATGCACATTCGTGTTCCTCTGCCTTGCAGGGAGTTGCACAGTTGAATATGGGAAATATTTCCTATTTATGTATAAGCTTTACTTTAACCTCTGGATAATTTGGGCGACAAAAATTATGCACACATGCTGAGTGGTGAACGATTACAAATCAGATAATTAGCTCAGCTTGTTTACTTATTGTGGAGAAATATTCTCCCTTTATTTTACCTTACCTATATCAAGTTCTGTATTCATACAGGCTGTTAAGCATAGCACAAAGCAGTAAAATAAAAATCACATAAGCATTTTTTTATATTGCTGGAAAAGGCAGAAGAAGAGTGATAGTTGGAAAGTACCCAAACAATGCAAAGCTTCCAGCATGTAGGTGGTGTGACTGACTGAACAATCCCAAAGTGGTACAAAAGCTACAGAAATGAGGGACCAAACCCACAAGGAGCAAACTTTTGGCTTGGATTTCTAAACTGTGCACCTTGGTACTGAAGATACTGAGACAGCAAAGCTACCTGAATAATGAAGCCTGATCAACATGTGCTGGAAGCTCCTTGTCACTTCTGATGGGACAGATCCTGCTGCTTGGCCATTTCTAGCATTTCTCATGTGGTTTTGCTGATCCCAGCTAGAAGCAAGATCGTGTGGTTATTCTTTCCCTGGGTCTCCTCTACCACATGCTCACCCCCAAATCATAGGCTTCCAGGTCTCTGAAATTTTTCTTTTACATACTCTACACATGGTTATAAGACAAAGTCTGTGAGACAGGCAGATAAAATGGCAACAGAATTGTACAAGTCTCTTTCCCCCTAGAGAATAGGCTGAATGTCAGTTGTTGCCATACATCCAGGAGCTCCCTGTTCTTGGCTTCAGCCTCCTGGGCTGCCTGTGTGCTTTCCTGCAGCTCTAGGAGAGCACACAGACCTCTGCACTGCTTCCTCCTTCACCTGAGGGGTCAAGGGAAACCTGCTCTCTCTGTTCCTCGTGCTGCTTCAGCTACCACTCGCTTCACACAGGGCTGAGGGTGCCTTCACCACTGTTTAAGGCCAGACACGTGTTGAGGTATTAGCTCGAGAGGGGCTTGGATCTTGTTTCCTCTACTAATGAGCAAAATACAGACAGAATCAAAATCTGCTTTCTGCCTCAGGCAGCAGGTTAGCATAGATGAAATGTTTCTAACTAAGAATCCAAAAACATGAAGACTGTAGGATTTTTTTGTCAAGGTTGCATAAGATGCAAATGCAGACATTTAAAGTAAACACAGGCATTTGTGTAATGCCAGTTGAAAGCTTCAGCACATTCACCACATCTTTTAAAACAAGCCAGTATGTCTCAATTATGATAATACCAGCAACATACACATCTGTAATCTCGTGCTCTCAGCTACTTCTTATCAAACACACTAGAAATGTTATTGTAGGTCAAACAACAACTGGAGCTCAAAGGATTACTGCAGTAACCTGACCATCACACATCTGTGCTGCAAGCATTCCTCAACAGTCCTACTGCTCAGAAAAATAATTAATGGACTTAAAGAGTACGAGACAAAAACAAGATGGAAAGTCAAGAGCATGCTGATTATAATGCAGAATACATAGAATTCAGCAGTCTGATTCAGTGAGATGACTTTAGGTTCTCTGGGCTGTGTGATCTTTCCTGCTCTGCTACTCAGAGCTGGTGCAGAACTTCATGCTGCACTGCTATTCATTCTTAAAGATGCAGCTGGACCTCTTCAATATCTATTTTGCACATAGAAAAAAGTTTAGAAGCCACCTATAACTACCTTATCCCTACTCTCAGTTCTGATTCATTTAGATGAATCATTTCTGCAAAGATTCTGAGCCAGAACCATGTGTTGATGAACCTGGTGGAAAGCTTGTTCCCTACAAATAAATTTCCCAATGTGTGCCATAGTTCTGCAAAATAAGTGTGCTTCCATTTTGGAACAACTCATTTGGTTATTTCAAGGATTCATTTAAGATCTCAGGAAGGAAGGAGAAACACTGTAGACAATAAGGGATGGGGAGAGAAAAAAAATAAAAAGAGAAATTGTTTAAATAAATGTCTTGAAAGCAATGTTGGATCCTTGCTCTGAGCAGGGGTCCTACAGTCCCTGAGCTCTGTGGGATGGGCTAGCCTCAGTGCTCTTGCAGTGATCAGAACCAGCTGGCTGCTCAGGCTTCTGCCCTTTTGTACTGTTTAAGCTGTTCTCACTGGAGTACTCCTGCACTGGTGTGAAATTACTTCCAAGTCAGGAGCCTAAGTTGTATCAAGGACCTTCCCCAGCCAGGATTGATTTCTGCCTATAAACATGGTGTGGTTTTCCAAATATTACATTTGCAAGACTTTGTTGCAAAATTAGCTTTGAGCTATGTAAGCCACAATCACTACGGGAAGACATAAGAGGGACTATGTGCATTCAAGGTATAGCACACACATATTTGGCAAACATTTACTCTCATTTTAAAATGTAAGCTAAAATCATGTCTTTTCAGGGCTAAGTTCTGCTTATACTCTACTAAGTGCGTGTGTGTCTAGACTTGAATTGAAAAATATGGTATTTTGTAAATAAAATATAAACAGCTCCAATATGGAGCACAATTCCTATTTCTTTTCGACAGCATAACTGCGTCACTAAAAATCCCAGCTCAAGCAGTGCTTCAGGACAGGTCTTGGAAAGTGAGGGATGAGAAGTGGGAGAATCTCTCTAAGTGCCCTCTGAGCAGCTGCAAAGGCTCATCCCTCTTGCTGTGCAGGGCTGTGAGGGGTCACTGCAGCAGGGTTTGGGAGCTGCACTCCAGGG
Source organism: Lanius collurio (assembly GCA_020086605.1). Lineage (NCBI taxonomy): Eukaryota > Metazoa > Chordata > Aves > Passeriformes > Laniidae > Lanius > Lanius collurio. The sequence continues at coordinate 1,557,970 of JACBWW010000025.1, read as the reverse complement.
CAGTAAACTCAGGTGTGAGCTCCAGCCTTGCACAGGCAGAACATTTCGGGAACACAGCAGTTCTGTACAATGAATCAATGTGGTTACACAGAAGCTTTAAAACACTCTAAAATATACATCACCTCTTTGGGCATCACACAGGAACTCTCACATCTCCTAATTTTTACTTAATACCTACCTATCACCTCTTTTGTGCATTTAGCTGACTTATCCTATACTTACACATTTTCCTACTTTTACAGACTTGTGCATAACTTATACAGTTCAGTTATACTGAACTCACTGCTTATACATCTTACTCTTTACCTAACACAGTACATACACATTTTACTTACTTATGCTTCCTTAACACAGTAACTCCTACCTAACACAGTACTTATACATTTACTAACTTACCCATAATACAGCACATACACATTTTGCAGCTGCTGTCCATGAGATTACACATTGCTTGATTGGTCTCTTTACTTTGTCCAAGAGCTCCACACACACTTTTCAGACAATACAATTGGTTCCTAATCCAGTGCAGCACAGTCCTCTTTATCTATTCCTTGCTGCCTTGGTATTTCAGCCTTTCAGCTTCTCCTTTCCCAATTCCAGTTTAGCACAGTTTATCTTTCAGTACCTTTCAGTCTTTGAAGCTCCAGATCCAGGCAAGCAGAGTCAAGATGATGGCAGCAACAAAACCCATCCAGGGATCAGCAGCCAAGTTAGGGCAGGAAATCCAAACAACCAGACAGGACAGAGAGCAGACACAAACCGGTCCCACCTCTCTCTTCTTCTTCCCTTCCCACTGACCCTTCTGGCTGGGCTTAAGCACCCTCCAGGAGCTGCCCTGCTACACCTGAAGGTGGAGGGCCAGGTGAAGCTGGTGAGGGTAATTCCAGCCTGGTCTCTCTCTGAGGGCTCCAATAGGAATAACTAAAGATGCTTTGGCTGGGGCACACTATCGTGGTTCAAAACACCTTACAACAGATCATCAACCCCTTTTCTTTCCAAAGAGCCTATGCAGAAGGCAAGCTTCACAAACAGTGAGAGTACAAAACATCTCTTCACCTCGTTTGAAGATTTAATACACACTTCCATTTTGGCACACCCCAGCTGAACCTCAGTTGAACTCTACTGTATTTATGAGGAGCAATAGTCATGACAAGGACAGCTAGATTTTAATAGTCCAGACTTGGAGGTACGTTTAGTTATCTAGAAAATATAACTGTATTTGTTTGAGCAAATAATAGATATCAAAGATTACACAGAGCTAAAAGTATCTGTATTAAAACCAGCATTTCAGCAAGCATGTACTGGGAAGATACCAAAGGCTTAAGTTATCTTAGTTTGCATAAGAGGCTGAAAACTTAAATTCATTTTTAGTTATTTACTGTAAATAGTGATAGATTGAAACAGGTATTGTGCTTACAAGGGTGTACTCTGCTCAGGAAATATAAAAGAAAAAATTACCACCCAAAGTATTTTTCATATTTTGGTGGTATATACCATGTTTGTGATTGAATGAATCATGAACAGCTCATAAATCCTCAGAAATATACATGGTCCAATGAGTATTTGCTGTAGATTTTAGGAGTTAGTAACAACATTAAAGAATTTCATAGAAATCAATGATGACCTCATACAGGAACACAGCAGTAATTTAACAGTTCACTCACTTTACCTGCCAGGCACAAACAAGAGCCACTGGCTCATAAACATGTCCCTGACTCCCCCCATGCCCCTCTCCTATTTTTTATTTATTTCAGTAAACTGAAAACATCCTTCTTTGCACTGTACCAAGCTGTTTTAAGCTGGAGATGAATTATGCAACTTCTTGGACAAATGAGGCAGAAACTTCAGTAGAAAACAAATAAATAACAAAAAAAACCCTACTCTGCAAAGCCACCTGAAACCTCCATTACTGACCAGCACACTGAACAGGGGAGGAGGCAAATCTGGGAAGCTGCACAGGACCTGTCCAATTCCTGTGACCCTGAAATCCAGCCCTGCTGGGAATGCCTGCTGCAGCTGGCTTGGGACTGGTCCCAGGGGCTGCCCCACACCCCAGCTCAGTCTAGAGACACCTGAGCAAGGGTGATGCAGCAGGGCAGGTGACAGGAGGGGGCAGCCTCTGTCCCAGCCCACCTGAGCACAAACACCACTCCTGGGCCATGGGACAAGAGCAGGTGAGGCTGCCTGGAGCAATTAAAGGCTCGCTAGAACTTATGGTTGCCAAAAAGCTGGCAGAGAAGGTTTTCCTGAGAAATCCTTCAGCTTTCTCACATTCTGTGGGAATTGTCTCTTTGGCACACAGCCAAGGCAAAACAGAGGACACTTCTGTCCTCTACCCTTGCACCTGCAGAGCTGTTTTGAGAACCAGAAGTTATTTTGTTAACTCTAAGAATAATATTTAGAAATGGATAATTTGCCATTTTACTGGTCAGTCCTGGTGGGTGACTAACCTGGACCAGTAATGGAATTTCTTATTTGTGAACCACACTATAAAAGCAGCTTTCCATTAAATGGGTCTCAGCTATGCTCTGACCATGCACCTCTGACCTGCCTCATGCTGTGATCTCGCCGTGCCTGGGGGGTAAACAGCAACATCAACTCTCTGGGGCTTGAGGAAAATTTAGGGACAAGGTAGAACAGGGAAGTGTGAGGGGTCAGCCCTTGGGACCACTCCAGGGAAGAGCAGATCCTTGCAGGGCTGTTCTCCCTTCAATAGCCCCACCTCACAAAGATGCCCACAATTCCCCCCCAGTGCTCTGTGCACAATCAGTTTGTCCCGTGTGAACATTCAGTGCTGATTCACAGTGGCAACCATAAAGCCTAAAATACATGTCCATCTTGCAAGAACCAATCCTGCAGACACTAATGACAACTTCATTAGCATTTATGGGGTAGAACACTGGCCAAAGCACCCATAAAGCTCTGCTGGTTGAAATTCCTGCGGAACTATTTCATATTAAAAGCATCAGTGATAAAGAAGTAGATGTCAAAAATCAGGCAGGGCCTTACAATATGTGCTTGTTTACACCACTGCAAATGGGCAAATGTTACCAATCCCAATTTTTCAATCTCTTAGCAGGGATGTCAAAGATCAGAGAAGACTAAAAACAAGCAGAGAGTCTAACCCTGAAATGGTTTGCTGGTTTATTTTTTTTAATTTCTTCAAAGAACTCCTCAGGCATAACTAAAATAAACAAGACCACTTGACTGCTACATGGTAGGCTTGAAAACTGTTATGTTGCATGAAAAACAACTCAAGAAATTGCTTGGGGAGATACATCTTTTCATCCTTAGCATTTTACTTTAACAACATACACAGTACAAAACTTGTACTTCAGGAGAAAACAGCAGTTAGGTTTCCCCCTGCCCCCAGAAACAAAAATATTTCTTTAGAAAAACAATTAAACAAATAAAGCTCTCTTCCAAACAAACACCAAAAAAACCAAAAAAGGAAAACCACCCAAACAAACCAACAGATAGACAAACCCTCCCCCACCTCCTCTTTTCCCTTCATGCATATTCATTATCTAGTCAGAGTGGAGCAGAGCTTGGAAACAAGCCATGGATGTGCTGTGCATACACTCAGACATTACCTGGGCCCCTGGCAGTAGGGACAGACTGAAATATTGCTCATATTCTACTCCCTGAAAATAATTTCTTATGCCATTCTGCTGACTGGTGAAGAGGTTTTCAAGCCTCTCTCCCTCCATGACATCCACTCTCTCTTGTCCCTGAAGAATTTGTCAGCCACACAGAGGGATGGGAGCCCTCAGAAGAAATGCCTGTCTCCTGGGAGGGGACATGGGGAGCTTCAGGAGCCCACCAGGGGCTGGTGTGGCCCTGCACCTCGGTGCTCTGGGCTCACAACATGCTGCCTCCTTCATCCCATCCCTTCTGCTCTGGTGGGACTCACACTCTCACCTGAGCCACCCCTCTCAAGCCTGCCCAGGGCCCAACACAGCAATCTCTGTTTCATTGGGCAAATCTCTGTTTTGCCTACATGCCAGTCAACACCAATGACAAGTCAGCAACACTCATTTTTACAGAAAAAGCTCTTTTCCTCTGTTTTTGTGTCTAATCTTAGGCTTCCCAAAATCCTGGCTGTACCTGAATGTTGAGCACATTACAAAATTGAGACAGCAGACTGGTTTTCAAAGCTTGGCAATTGCTGTGGTACACTCTATTTCACAGAATAGTCTGAGTTAAAAGGGATCTTAGAACAACTACCAAGTCCAACCCTTAAGTGAATGGCCCATACAAGGAACAAACCCACGGCCTTGGCATTATAAGCACCGTGCTCTGACCAACTGAGATAACTTTAAGTCAGTCCTAGAGGCTATAAAAGAAAGATAGTTTTACCTGCAAATTATTAGTTAAATTTGTAGTGCCATTCCATCTATAAAGAACTTACACACCAGAAAGGCTTTGAAGGGAGAAAAGAGAAGTGAGAAACTACGAATTTACTAAAGAGTAAGAATTTAATACATAGTAATTCCTTGCAAGGGGAAAAATTGCAATGAGATTTTTTAAATTAAAGTGTTGTAAGTAAACACTAAGAATATTTTGGTTCTTGTTTACAGAATCATTAGCTAAAGGAAGGAATGTAACTCACCAAGGAAGGGGAACTAACATTTGTTGACATTTTCCTGCTTTTAGTCTTTATGTAAACTCAAAGCAATTAAATTATGTTTAAGACATTTTTGCTGTAAGTAGTCTCCATTTACATTCCTAGAAATAGTAATCCAACTATTTTATTGCATTGTTGGGAGCCCTGTGGCAACAGACCAAATATTTAGCAACAGGTCTGTTTGCCATCTCTAGGGCTGGAAACCAAAGACTTGAATCAATTTAATTGCATCAGTGTTTCTCAGTTACCGTGCCAGAATGTGTTGTTCTTCAGTTTAAAGGGTCTATTCCTACCTCCCCCCACAGCAGTCTCTAAATAAACCTATAAATCCTTGTTCTGTAGCACATGAATTATCAGTAGCTTCAAAATAAATGAAGACAAAAATGGTTGAATATTTAAACGTGTAGCAACTCCATCCCATGATAGATCATTTCAAACCAAAATTCATTTTTTTCTTTGATATCTACTACTGCTATAAACTTCCAGTTTATCATATAACATTACAATTTATGGTATAACCAGCTTGTGTACTGACTATAAACCCTTTGTCAATGCCACTGTAAAGACTTTATAGCCCATAAATAATAGAAGAGCGATAGTATCTATCCTTCTTATTTTGCCCAGCACATCCAGAATATAGGACTCTAAACATGTCAGAGGATTTGCTTGCTTTACATACAATATAGGTTATGTAAAAAAATAAAAAAGGTACATTTCTCTCAGTACTTAGCTTACACAAAACCCATTCAAATAAATAGAAAAGAAGTCACAGGTGCACGTGATAATTCAGGAACAAAAGATGCACACAAGCAAAAATCAGTCTCAATTTACTGCAGCATTCATCTATGGCCAGGGACTACAAAAGATTAATTTCCTACCTCCTAAATTATTAAAGAGAAGATGGCTCTTCTTCATGTGCAATAATGTAGGGAGTAATTTGCTTAGAGCTCTGTATGAAGTCTATCACCTTTTCCTGCCTCTCCTTGATGCACTCATTTGGTCAAGACATTCCTTTGTCTCCCGGAGGAGCAATTCCAGACCCAACTCTGTCACATGTTTATCTTTACAGCCCACAGACTTTGATGTTATTTAGGATGGTTTTCCCTGAGGTTGCAGCAGAGTGAGGACCCAGACCATTCCTTGTGTTGGATCCCACCATGCTGTACCTGGCAAACCAGTGAGAGCCTCGCCTGCTGCGCTCACCAGGCACAAGGAGCTGAAAATTTGTTCTTCTGGCTTCTCCTCCCCACAGAGATTGCCATGCAAGGGTGCTTATTTCATTTCCCTTCCTGCTAGCAAAAGACAAGATGGGACTGCTTTAAAACATTGTGACAGGAAGAGTCACAACTTTAGTCTACAGACTACCTCGTTTCCGTTTTGTAAGTAGAGTTATTTGCACTGAAGGTCATAAAAATAATATGCCAGCCTGCCTTGAATGCTGAAAACTCTTACCCCAGAGGTGGCAGGCAATCAAAGCTGACACTGCTCTTAGCCCCAGCCTCAGACATTCTGTAACACGCTGCATTTCTCTCCTATCACACCACCCCAAGCTTGTTTGTGGAGTGATTTTCAGCTCGTAGGGCCCCTCCTGCACCCCCCATGGCAGGATGCTCCTGTTGTCTCGCTGGGGACTGCCTCTTCCCACCAAATCCTGGCAGGCACTGCAGCAATTGGCCTTCTGGTACAAAGCCTTCACCTATTGATCCCACAAACCAAGCTTCTTTCTTATGCTCACACACTCCCCCAGTGGATTCCCACGTTGCTCTCACTTCCTACAGGCTGGCAGGCATTTTCATTTGTGTTTCTTAGCTCTTTTATCAGCTCTCAAGCAGTACATATTGACAACTTTCTCACTGCAAAATATAAGATGGGGTGAGGATTTTTCCCCCTTTTCAGCTCAGTAAGAGAAAAGAAAAAGAAAAAAAATTAAAGAAACCTGACTCCTCTTTCTTTTCCAATCCAGGGGAAGGAAGGGGTTCCTTCTTGGGGGGCACATTGCAGCTCTCCACAGGACCACCTTCCTACAGCTCTTCTAGTCCTAGGTCTCCTTTCAGGGCTGCCGAGTCAAATGTGGGCAAAAAAATACCCTTGTGAGTAGATGTAGCACATCTTTAAATGTTGATGTATTCAAATATCTTTATAGAGAATATGACACAATAAGTCTCAGGTGAACCCTTTGGGAATTCCAGGGAAAAGGCTGCCTAATCTCCAGTTAAACAGGCCTATTATCTCTCACTCCCCATGAGAAAGTGAAGCAGAACTGATTTGATTAAGAGCAAATTAACCTCTCTAACACAGCTACCCAGGGTTTTACACCTGTCACTTTAGTATGACAATTTATATTTATTCAAAAAGCCATGAGACAGTAAATTAAACATTGCCCTAATTAGAAAAATGTCATATGTTACAGTGGGCTAGCAAACTGAACTCATTTCAAACAGTTCTGGTGCAAAGTACATTTCAGTACAGCCTTAATATGAGCAGAGTCAATATTTTTTACATTGTCATATCCTAGCTTAATGCCATCATGCCACAGATGTATATTTAAAGTTCCATCAAGAAATAAGGCTGGACTATATTCAAAGTTCACCATACACCCAAATTTGTTTAGGAAAAGCCATCAGCACCTTAATTACCACATACTCCATTCTCTTTCCCTCTTGTAATGTCACAGCATAAAACAGCTCTCCCTCTTAATTAGATTTGTTGGCATGACATTCTTCCTAAAGTTGTTATGGAATAAATAAAGGCTGGATTCTTCAATATCATACAATATCAAACATCAAAGTTAGATTAATTTAATGAGAATTACTCACAGGTGAACCTCAGTGTTTCAAAAAAAATCTGAAATTGTACAATATAAATACTTAGGTCTAAAGAAACCCCCCTTAGACATCTTATAACATCTATAGCTAATTTTGAGAGGACAACAAAAAAGGGCAGGTTGTGACTGTTCCCTCAATGAGCCATAATTCAGCTGATGGTGATCCAGGAGAGGGCAAGGGGCAGGCAGGAGCAGGACACAGTGGCCAGGAAGGGCTGAAGGTCACAGTGAAGCCACCATCCCCTGCAGCCTCCCTGTCCCCTCCTGCTGTCCCCCTGCACACAGGGGGCTGTGCAAAGGCAGCACAAGGGATCTACTGCCTCACAGGAAGGGTACAGGCCACTCTTCTAGCTGCAAAGTGACAACATTTCAGTTTGCCCAAAAAGCTTTCTGAAGCAAATCCTCTGAGACTGACTGCTGAGGCTTTCACACTCCCCAGTGTGATGCAGGAGAGTCCTGCACTGTGTTGGAGGGGGAAGGATGAGCCCTCTCCCCCCACCATTAACTGACTGGTTTGCTCCTAAGTTATGATTTATGAAACAGAAAACTTGTCAGTTCAATATGATTTAAGGGATCAATTACTGAAGTAATTTTTTGGTGTTTCTTTTTTTTTATTTTAGACTTACCCTTACTCTTTTAACATCTTTAGTTCTCTTGCTGTCTAAAAACAGTATGCATACTGTAATTACAACACAGATAACGAGCCTTGTGATAAATAAGTACAGTTTATACAAAAAACTCTTCAGAGTTGCTCTGAGGAAACTGTATAATAATGAAGCTATCTGAACTCTAACAAGAAAATAATTTAGGTCATTATTCCCAGCAATAAATATTGGACATACACATTTGTTTTCCCTAGCTTGCTAAGAGGAGGCAGAACTATTATTTTTATAAATAGGTATCTATGTGTGTATATATATATATTTATACACAGATTTTCTACATTTTGTATAAAGATCAGTTTCACACCCCTATAATCATGTGTAAACACAGGTAAGTATAGATACACACATGTAGATAACTGTGGAATATATGAGGAAATAATGCAGTTATTTGTCAGTAAGAGAAGGCCCTGATGGCTGAAGGAGACACCACCTTGATGGCACACAGGAATAGCACTGCTGTACCAGGCAGAGCTCCTGCTGCAGTACCTGCAGGAGAAGCATCTCTGCTCCTCCTCTTTCCCTCCCCACCTGCAGGGCTGCTTCTCCCTCCCTGGCAAGGCTCAGCTCCCAGGGAGCCTCCTCACTGACTCTGGGAGGTTGCTCCTTACCCTCTTGGTGTCTCTTTTCACAACCCACATATCCTCACACTTGAGGTCCAGGAAATGATGAAGCTGTATTCACCTTCCCAGTAAATTGATTGAGAAATTAAGGGATTGTCTGTGGCAGTGTTTGCCACAAAGGATAGTCCCTAGACCTTGCTCCAGAGCCACTGGAGACGGATCAAGCAAAGCAGTTCTTCAAATCTGACGCAGCCATTTTCCCTTATCAGATTTGGTTTTAAATAGATAACATCAAAACCAACAGGAGCCAGCAGAGGCAGAAGTCAAAAAGAGAAAGAATAGATTTACAGTGGCTGCTTTAGAGCTGTAAGAGAGTAAATGTTCATTAAGCAGTTCTCAAAATCCTGCTTTAGCACAAACAAGAAAAGTCTATCTATATTTTTTCTACTGTCTAACGGTCACTAAGTATAGGAAGTTCCTCAAAAGAGACTGTCACACATAACCATTATTTTTATCCATTACCATCAGGCTTTCAGACTCCATGTGCAAAGGGCCAGCTCTGCAGACATAAGGACATTGCATTTTTTTTTTAATGACCACACCTTTCCAGGTTGAGCTGTTAAAGTCACAGCTGTCACCACTAAACAACTTTTTTTTTTTTTCTTCTTTAACTCTTAAGATACAGCAGCCATATAGCTTCCAAACTCAAACACAGAGATTAAAGATGCAGAGATTATGTGAAAACAGTCTGGCTGCCTTGTCACCAACCCTCACATTCTGTGGAGATAAATTTGTCAGAAATATATTGCCCAACTCACTGAATTTTGCTTCATTCAGATTCATTTCTATATATCGCACTCAATTTAGCTACTTTAAAAATATCTTGGCAATATGTGGAGATCACACTAGGGAAAATCTACTAGGAAAACACCAAAACACCCAAACAAACACTCTTCTCAAATTATGTCAAGCAATCCAGCTCAAAGAGCAGCAAACACAGTCCAGTCTGTGTTTTAATTTGGGATGTCTCTGTCTCATCCTTAGGTTTCTCATGGGCAGAGCTGCAGAGACAATCAGCAATCCAAACTGCCCCATGCTGGTCACCAGTTCAGTCTGAATTATCTGATTCCTGTGAGCCAACTGAAGTTACAGACTCCTGATACCACAGCATGGGCCTAAATTCACATATCCCACTGGAAGTCTTATGACTTCCCTCAGGAAACTGCAGCCTAATATTTGTTGTAGTGGGGCAGTCTCATTGCCAGGGATTGGTTTTGAGAAAAGTCCTGAAAAATGATGTGCTTATATATATATATATATATATATATATATATATA
>JACBWW010000025.1:1493375-1547563 GCA_020086605.1 Lanius collurio | reverse complement strand
AAAAAAAAAAAAAGCTTTTGGCACTTGCTGAATATAAATAATGAGTTGTGTGAAATTATTGCTTAGGAAATGGAAAGCCCTAAATATCAGTATTGCACAGTCACAGTCCACTGTGGGACTCAGGCCACAAATACATCACAAGTCCCTCCCACCGAAAGCCCACTCTTTGCACAGCTGGCAAATACCATCTCCTTTATTCTCTGGTGAGTAAACAATAGGATTATATTAAGCAATTCATTCTGGGGAGAAAAAAAAAGCCAAAAAATCCCCAACAAACTTAACCACAAGCTAATTGCTCTTGAACAACTTCCTTATCCCTGCAGCCCCACGGCCAAGTGGAACATGCCACAGGCTTTGCCATTCATCAGTGACCATCCAAACCAGCAGTTGTCCATCTGACACACCCACCTTTGCTACTATTTGGTTAACTGGTGTTTTACTGGTATCAGATTAAATTGCCTTTGATTCCCATTAATGGTGGAAGTGATGTTCCCTCAACCCACGGTTTGTATGTTTCTAAACCAGATACTCATAGTTAATAACACAAAACATGTCAAGATTGAAAAATCAAATTGAATGTTGTGCTTCCCTTGTGAGATTTAGTGCTTTTTATTGTGAAATTCTGAGTTGATTGGCCCAATTTTCAATTTTTCAGTCAATCCACTTATTCCAGACAGCAGGCAAAATTTCTCATTGATAGAAACTAATACTTCTGATTCATTTTTTTGTAGGTACACCACTAAAAGGGGAAAAAAATGCAAATGCATCTTAATACACACCCAGGTTTGGGGACTTGGGAGTTTCAAGGGATTGATGGCTCTACACAAGAAAGAAATTTGGGTCAAACAAATGAATAAGAAATAGATGTGGGGCCACACAAAAGTGGGGAGGGAGCAAAAAAACAGTTACACAGAAATAAATGGAGTGTAGATTTCGGTAAGTAATAAAAAACAGATCTTCAAAATACCTCGTGGCAGCTGCAGGGAGGTGCCATGGAGGGGTATATTATTACTCCTTACATGAATGATCTGCTGGGTCTACAGCTGAGGGCAAGGCAGGCAGGCAGTGTTATCCATTGCAAAGTCTTTAATGAGACAATGTGAAGTTGGAGTTGCACACCACACAATATTTGTCTTCCCCGGTCAATCTGTATTAAGTCGATATTCTGCTAAAACCTAACATTTGTTGCATTTTTCCAATTTAGTTTCTGTCAATGTCCCCTAAAAGTGCTGAGCCTATTAAACTGACATCACCCACACAAATTTCAATAAGGGCACTGTGGTGAAAAACACCACAGAGCAGAGGCTGTGCTTTGGGGGGAGCAGCTCAGCTTCCCCTTCCCTCCACATCTGTACAGGCTTGCCTTTTCCTCAGCAGCTGGAAAAGCCCCCAGAGATGCACAAGGTGCTCCAAGGCTCCTTCCCTGTTATTGACAGGCAGGAATGAGGAGCACTCTGTGAGGAGATGACTACGAGGAAGACTTAAACCAAAATATTTAACCAAGTATATACAGAGCTATTCTGATGGCTGCAGAGCTGTGTGAGCTGCTACATTACACACACAGCTGCTTCCAGGCCCTCCTGCTTGATTTTAATTCTTTTTGGGAAGTTTACTAATATCTCAAACTTTCCTATCCAATCCTTCAGCTAACTACAGAACAAAATGGTTTTTATTCTAGTCTTTTTCCTGTTGTGTTTTATTCTGAAGGATCCCACACCACCTAAATGACTGCAAGGCATGTCTAGGGGAGGCATCACACAAAAAAACATGGAGAGGGAAACAGCCTAAATTGTCCCTCTTCATTTACTATAGCACCAAATCAGATGGCAACGTAAGCACGAAGGTTTAGATTAACTCCTGCAAATTTACCCCATCAAAGAAAGATGGGTTTGGAGGGCTACCTCCCTCCCTATTCCAGGTGATACTTCTGCTTCTTATTCTCCTTGTCAAAGGGACTGAGAGCTTAAGAAAATTGATGCTAAGAGCAAAAGTTCTTTATAATACTTTAGAATTTAAAGACATTCCTCTTGTAAGGAGTAGAAACTATTAAAGCCTCTTCACAATTTTTTCTTCTGTATATCTGTGAGTTTCTATAATAAATGAACTCTGAATTATTACAGATAAACCTAGAAAAGTAATGAGCATGAATAAGATGACAGCAAACCTAAAAACACAATCCTCAGGCAGGCAAAATACTTTTTTTTTAAAATTTGTTGAGAAGCAGTGCAAGAGTGGGTCTTGATTTCACAGGGCTGGAATTTCTGATGTAACTGAGGCAGAGTTTGGGACAAGAAGGAAACAAGGCCAAAGCCTCTAGTAGGTTTGTGACCTGTGTGAAAGGACTTGGGATGATTTAGGTCATGTAAAATTACAAGGCACATTGAAATACTCTAAAATATTTTAAAATGGCATCTTAATGCAAAAAGAAAAATAAGAATTATAATGAATGGAAAAGTATTTTGTACCATAACAAGAAAAAATTCTGAATTGTATAGAAAATATTCTGTCATTGCATAGATTTTGTGTTGAGGTAGATAAAAAAATTTAAAAATTAGTGAACTAAAAAGCACATAATAGAGGGAAAAATACAAATGAAACTAAATAGGGGAAAGCAGCTTAATCTGTAAATCATACCTGGCACACACACAGCAACACTTTAATCTACATCTGATCCCCTAACACACTGTCTCCTCTTTCAGGTAACATCCTCATTGAGACAGGCACAAATCTGACACGTACCCTCTAGTCCAAGTAAATAGGGAGAGACTGCCAAGTTTGCCTCTATAAATCACACCAGTCCTGTTTTTATCATGACAAAACATGAAAGAAAAGCTTATTTTGTAATGCAGCATAAAGGGAAAAAAAGGTAAACTCTTGAATGCTTTTACAATGTCACAAAATCTGCAGTGATTCAGTGAAAACGTTGATCAGGTCTATCTGAGGTGCAGAGTCTGACACACAGAACCTCCCCAGCTCACAGGTGAACAATCCAGAGCTCAGCCAGGCTGCAGAGGAGGGGGCAGTAATGGGGATGACTACAGGTTTTGAAATGCTGATTTTGCTCCCAGTTTTCTTTCTGATTACAGAAACTGTGCTTTAAAGCAAACAGAATGTGGAGAGGCGCTGCTAAAAGCTGTTGACACAGTACAAATGAGATCACAAATTAGAAGGGATGTGCCAGTTAATGAACACAGAGCTGTTGAGTGGTGTAAAACTGTAATCTTTAAATATTCTTCCCAATATTTTTCTTCATTTTCTTCAAGGAACTCCTCTGCTGAGAGCTTCATATGTTAATTGGACTTGCAGTGTCCTTTTGTGTGTGTTTTAGAATGTTCTTTCCTCAGAGACTTGAATGTATTCCTATGAGACCATGTCCCTTCATACTTGCAATGTAACTGGAAATGCCACACATGCATACTTTAATAAACTTTGAAATTAAACCTATCAGTGTTGGGTATTTCTGACATGGTTTATTGGTCAGCACAAAACTGAGAACACACAGTGTCTTCACCTTTGACCAGCAGCAACTTTTCACAACCACACCCCTACCCTAAAGGTGGCAGGAGCTGATGCTGGCAGCCAGGTTGAGTTCCTGGATTGTCAAATCAAGCCCCAAATTACAAGAGAGTGAAAATAGTCTTTGCAAAATTTGGAGAAAAAAGGCAGTTTCATTTTCATGTTTTCAAGGAATGATTTTCACTTCTTTCTCTCTTTTTTTTTTTTATTATAGACTAAGAAGTGCTTGTATAGCTAACCACTGTGCATTAGAAACATGTTCTATTTCCATTCTAGGTATCCTCTGTCTATTCAAAATCTCCTGTTATGCAATGCAGTAATAGTTACTTCTCTAGTTAAGTGCAGGCAGATCTCTGTCTTCCTCTATAGCATTTAATGTGATAATTGAAGAGTGCCAGACTTGTTTATTTAATGTAGCTCTGCCATTTCCATAAGGAAAGATGTTTTCCCTTATGATGTGGTGGTACAGGGGAATCAAAGTGATGCAACATCTCTAAAATAATGGAGCCAGCAAAGGTCAAGGATTCTTAATGAATCTGAAAGATTACAGCAATAAAGGCTTTAGAAAGCACTCTGGAAGTTGTATGGAAAGGATATTACTCTCTCCTAAATTTTATAACTATAAAAGCTAACCTACTGCACCAGTAAACTGCAGCTTCTCTAAGATAAAAATAAATCTAAGAATCCATGGAGGAAAAAAGGAAAAGAAGGTTGGAGAGTGGGAAAAGACCATTATTGGCCCCTTCATCCTTCCTGACAGAAGATAAATATGATCAGGATCCAGAGAATATGAAAATCAAACCCTACATATTGGGAATTTCTTTACTCTTTTCTTATGGGAACGTTCATCTCATATTTGTCTTATAACAAATTCCTTGTTACCTTTCCCTCGCCTCCCACCCCTGTCTCAAGAGATGGATGAGTTCCAAACCCAGTTGCATTTGCCTCCCCAACAACATATGCTTGTTGTCATGCCTACAAGACACTGCCTGAACTGGCAGCATTGAACATGACCAGCTTTCTTCATGGTTCTTAAAAAAAAATAATGAAATCATGGAGAATTTTGCCAAAGTAAGCACATCCAGGCTTTTCTACCATAAATCTCCAAGATACTTTTTTTTCAGCCAGGACACAATTCTCACTTTAGAGAGATGAGGAATCAGAAACAAACAAAAAACCTTTAATGAATTGTTATACAATAGGATTAACAGCAAAGGAATTTGGAAAAGAAACAAAAGAATTTGTGAGAAAGAAACCTCAGTATTGCTTGTAGGCTAATAGGAAGGATTTCAATTTTAAAAGGGGAAAGGTAGTGTATTTACAATACTAGATAGAGACAAACTATTTTGCCTTCAGCCTCAGTTTATCCACACAGGAAATGAATTATTGCTCCAAAAGCTGCAGCATTTTCTCTTTATTGAAACTGTTCACATTGAGGTGAGAACACTGTTTCACCCTTATTTATGAAGCAAAAATAATGTTAATGCATCTACCTCTTAAGACACTTGTCAGGTGTTAAAAGGAATGAATTCATAAAATGTTCAGTGATGTTAAACGGGTATTGTGACCTAATACTTCAGTTACCACACTGAACATAAACCCTACCTTATTATTAACCTGCAGTTTGGGATGGAAGGATTTCTGATCCTCATGCAGAGCTCCAGTTATGATACGATTTCACTCCAACAAAATACACTTAAATTGTGATTCCATTAAATGAGAAATAGATGGTTTTGCCTGATACAATGCTTTGATGTCTAACAGCTTCAATGCTAATAAGGGTACTATCACCACAGGTGTACATTACATTATATTCATTAATTAGGGTATGAATTAAAATTTTTCCAGGCTATAAGAATTCTCAGTCTTTGAGATAACTCCTTTAAGAAGGGAATGGGGAGGTGGGCAAGATAAAACAAGTTAAAATTTAAGAAAACAAGAGGCAGAGCAGCAGTGCAATGTGGGATGACTCCTGAGCCTGGTCAGCCTCCATGCCAGCAGACTGGTCCATGATTTTTTTTCTTATTTGTGCCATAGTCAATTTAAGAGATCAAAGAAATTATGCTCAAAATCTTGCTAAGGGTAAAAAGAAAATGCACCTGATGTGTCCAGTCATTGGCTTCCTAACACTATAATTGAAATATTAACAGACTAATCAAAGAATCATTATTAGTGCAGATTTAATCATGAGAAGATGGAAAAAAAGAGAGAATATTATTACAGAAAGAGAGTCTGGATGATCACACACTCACAGAAGGTGCTGAGGGGAAGGGACTCACAATGCCAGGGAGCAGCACGAGAGAGGCACAGCCACATCCCTGTCACTGCACAGGGCCAGCCCGAGCTGTGTCCCAGCTCCTCAGGAGGGTGTTCACACTCTGCAAGAGCAGCACGGTTACCAAACTGCTCCACTCTGTGATGGCTTTGAGAAGGGCCAGCCCGAGCCGTGTCCCAGCTCCTCAGGAGGGTGTTCACACTCTGCAAGAGCAGCACGGTTACCAAACTGCTCCACTCTATGATGGCTTTGAGAAGGGATTTTGTGTTCAGTATTCGGGCTGCTTTTCCAGCACATCCATGTGTTCAGGACAGAGGGTTTGTTCATTAGTTGCTGGCAGAAGCCCACCAGGCAATGCACAGGCTCCTACTACCTTATTTTAGCATTTTAATTACAGTCTGACAGTAATTGTACAGGATGACTTGCATGACAAAAGTTGAGGGTTGACAGAAGAGAAGTGGTCCAAAAGTTTAAATTTGAATGAGTTGGCAGCAAAAAGAACAGCAGGAAAGCAAATAAAAGCCATCACAGCCTGATAAATCAAGCAAACCTTTGTCAACCAGGATTTTTGATGGTAAAATTTCCAGAGGCTCTTGGCTACACTAGCAGAAAAAGCACATTATCTTTCTGTGGATGTGGCTCCTGGGCAGGTGAGTTGTGCTCACAAATGACACAAAGCTGACCAAGCCATTCAAGTGCTTTTGACATTTTTCCCCACAGCTACTCAGCGTCCTGCAAGTCAGGTGTGGCTGCAGAGCAGAGGGATTATGGTCACCCTCATGGTGTGTCCTGGGGTGACTGGATGTTATATTGCCCATTTGATGCTCCATGCCCAGAAATTGGTTGTGTGCCTTTCTGTGCTTTTGGACTGAGCCTGAGTGGAGAGAGAGAGAGAACTGAGCAGACTCCCAAACAGTGGCTCAAGGACAGAGATAAGGAACTGTCTCTCTCAGGTTTTTTTTTTGTTTGTTTTTCTTTTTCCCCCTCCTCCCGCGATCTTCAGCTCATTTCCTCTGGAGGGTTGAATTTTCCTCTGGAATTTTGGGGTATTTTTTCCTCTTCTTTTCTGGATTGCTTCACATCAGAACATCAGGACTTCTTTCATGGAGATGGAGGGCCCAATTCATCCCTGCTCTGAGGAGGAGGAGAGAGAATCCCTACAGAAGGACTTGGATTTTCTTTTTGCCAGGTTTCTTTCCCTCTATAGAGAGGGGGACTCGTTGTTTATCATTATTATCCTTTACCTGTGTGTTTGTTGAATAAATAGTTTTTATCACTTTCACGTTCTTTCGAGGAAAAAGTTTAATTTTTCCCAAACCTGGCAGGGGGGAGGGGTGGTTTATAACCTACCTTCTCTGAGGGAGTAGATTTCTAAATTTGGCTAAACCAGCTCATGGAGTCACTGGGAGTGCTCACTGCTGTAGCACAAAGCCAAGAGAACTGGCTGCTGCAAGCACAGTGCAAAAAAAACCACTCAGTGTCTGCACAAACCAGCCCTCGAGCACATTCCCAACACCTTTTAACAGCATCTTGATTGCCAAGGCACAAACATCACTTATCATCCACAGAAATCTTAAATTTTGAAATGGTTATTCAGTTTTCTCGGCCGTACCTTGTGTTAGTTGTGTAAAGCATTTCCGTGACAGGAGCAAACAGCTTTAAAATAATGTCCAGCAGTCAAAATTTCACTGCACAGCCTCTGTGGTTATAAACCATGCTACATGGAGGCCAGCAGTACTTGAGCATTTCACAGATAAACACACACACGCTCTTTATCCTTAACAGCTATGTTACTCTGAGAATAAAAGGTAGCAGCAGCTTGAGTGGCATTAAAATGAAGGGAAAGTGCAAATAAAATTCAGATTTATTTCAGTTTCATTTCTACTTAACTGCAGTTATTCATAACATCTAAATGCACATTCACTGCAGTTTCTCGATGCAATATAGTAGGCTTTATGCAGTTAAAATGAGTTTATGTACAAGAGAATTGCCACAAGGCAATTCAAAACTGCTTTTCAAAAACCCTTTTCCAAACTAAGTTGTATAGTAATAATACTATTTGTGTTGTATCAGCTGGCCCAGAACTACAAATTTGAAATTACCAGGAAGAAATCTAGGATTTAAAATATATATCTATTTGCAGAATCCATATGAAACAGCTAAATACATCATATGAATTAAAAAGAGGAAAAAGTCACAGCAGGCCATTCTTGCTTTTCTTGATGACACATGTGCAATGTAAGCATGTACCTGTATTCTTAATCCTGATACATTTTGCATTTACCATACCTTAGGATTTTTAAAGCCCCCCAAACTCAAATTATTAATCATAAATTGCATGTTATACTCTTCAGTTTGTTTTATGTGCATTTACAAAGACATCAAACTATAAAGACATTAAAGGACTTCTATGATATTTTCTTTCCTTATGGTTAAAATAGCTTTTCCTCCAGATTTTATAAAACATTGGAGAAGTCCCTGTTGGTCCCCATATTGTTCCACAGTGACATTTGCCTTGGATTTCCCGTGGCTCTTTGACTGGCAATTTCAAAGATGAGGGAATGATTCACTCAGCCTCACTTGCCATCCACAGAAGGAAATGCAATTTCTAGAATCAGCAAGAATTTCAAATTCACCAGTCCACTGAACATCTCTGGGAATACCCTACAATTTGAAGCTTCCACACTGACAACAAGTTGCATCTGTTTCAAATGCAACCAACCCTCCTCCAGCACAAGCCATACATGGGGAGTTAATTATCTGTACTTTGGCTGTAATTGGAGACCTCAAGTGAGGTTGTACCGAGCAGAGTATAGTGTTATTTCAAAGACTCATTAAGATGTGCCCTGTGCCCTGAAGAGTTTACAAAACAGCTAAAAAAAGCAAGGAAAGAGGGGCCAAAAAGGAGAGGGAGTGTCAGGAGGAAGAAGAGATCTGATTCACTTGTATGAACTTACAAATAGAACTTTACTTGAGTCATTAAACACAAAAGGCTTCAAAATCTGTACTCACAACTCCAGTTCAACAAGAGCAGCCTTTTTTTAACATAAGGAAGGATGCTGGAAGAAGCCAAGAAATTTTTAGCAATCCTACTGTTGCAACAAACTAAAAATTGTACAAAAAAGTCTCCACCCAGAAGAAGATCAATGGCTCCCAATCATTATCTGAACAGAATATTAAAGTAGGACATGCATAATAAAGTAATTTTGTTTCATTTTTGAGAAGTGATGGCATTTAGCGAGATTCAGTAAATTGTCCCTTTCAGCACTAATAACATGTTCATAGCTTTCCCCACCAGACGTTCCATAATGGCAATATAATAGGATTGCAATGACAATTAAATGATTGCATATTTTAGGGCAATGGAGGGTATCCACTAGGGCATGAACCATTAGCAAAATGGTAACATTGTCACAGGAATTTTCATGCTTTGGCACAAAAACTGAGAAAGCAGAAGCACTGGAAGGGAGCAGGTATTCAATTCTCACACCACCTTCTCGACAGAGAAATGGAAACAGACAGTGCATCTTAAAATACCCAACAAAACCACTGAAGTTTGCTTCCAGGCCTTCCTCCTGTCCCCACCCAGACGAAGGGCTCACTGAAGGCCAGGTGAAGCCTTTGCTGGCACAGCTCAGGAGAGGCTGCAGGGAGGGTCCTGCTCCTCCCCACGTCCCACCTGGGAGCTCCCCAGAGGCCACAGCCCTGGGTACCCTCCCAGTGCCTCACACAGAAACCTCTTCGTTCCTCAACACACATGGCCTGGGAAACCTTTCCCAAACAAGACACTTGCTTAGGTAAGCAAACACAACCAAAAAAACGTGAATAAAAGGGAAAAAAAAATCCCAAACCAACATTATTTTGTGGCTTTCTACCCAAATGAATGCGTCTACACTGAACTAACAAGTACAAAGTGCAGCAGGTTGGTGAAGAGAGTTCAGACTCAATATTAATTTGGCCATTGGAATTTATTTATTTTTAATACTTCCCTCAGATATTACAAGTGGTTCCCTATAAAGGGCATGGATAATTCAGATACTGCCAAAACATGAGTTCTCTCCTAGATCTAGGTTTACTTCTGCAGTGCAGAACTACGGGAAACAATGACATAAGAGAATGCTGAATTCCATCCTTTGAAATACCACTACAAGAAAATATACACATTTCTCATCCTTTGCTTAAGAAAAAATAAAGAGAAAAAGCATTTAAAAAAGTGAAACAACAATGACAGAAAAAGAATACAGAGTGAAAACTGTATGCATGAGAGAATGCTCTTCCTGCTTTCCTGCTCTTTGATTACTGCTGGAGGACAGAAACCAAACGACATTTGCTATATTGCTGAGTAATCTCATTTGCAATGACCACGCTCAGGTGTGGCACAGAGAAGGGTGTATCAGAAAGCCTTTAAATATTTGTTATCTCTTTGTTTTTTACATAAACTAGTGGCCAACATCTGCTGAGAAAATATTCAATAATCACTCTGGGAGTGTTTGTGCACATACAGTGCATACACATCTAGCACAGCCCATGTGGCCAGGCCATTATTTCCCAAACCTACAAAACAAATCTACTGGAATTAAAAGAACTTGGAGGTAAACCTTTTAGAATTCAGATAACCAAAACCATTGCTTTCTTTCTTTCAAAGCCATTGAAGTGAAAATTAAATTACAATCACTATTAAACTATCAAAAGTTACCAAAGAAATCTTTTAAGGATGTTTACCACACTTCAGATTATCAGATGGACATCAGTTGGGGTGCAAGATCCTCACTCTGTGTGTATCCCTGTGCCAAAGGGAGCCTTGTCCCACCACAGGTCTGTAGGCACAACTAGAATAAGAAGCAAAATGCTGTCCTCTACCAAATCAGGGCAATACCTGTTCATTACCCAGGTTTGATTCTGAGCACCCCTTCATCTCTTCCCAATTATAAACCCCAACCAAAAGACTGTGATCTGATTGGACATCCTGTCCTTCAGTGCCTTTCTTCCTCCCTAAGTGGGAACACAAATTACACTGTTGCAGTCAGGGGATGGTGACACTGAAGAAAAGTCAGTCAAAAACAACCTTCAGCTCATCAAAGAGGAGCTAAACAAATTAGTGCATGCCATAATAGACAGACATCCTGTTTATTGACTAGAATTCATCTCCTGTGAAGGCCAGTGAGGCTGAAGTCTCTACTCATGAAAGCTACTCCATGATTTCAGAAATTTTACTCCACTTTCTCTCACTAACATGAAAAATGCAAATATTTGAAGCTGCTTTCCAGGAGCTGAAACCTTCAACAGTTCTCAGTGCCTTTTATTTGTTGTTGTTGTTCCCCAGAAATACTAAAAAACTACTTCTGAACTTGCTACTAACTATCTGTAGAACCATGAAGTTGGAACAACGAACATATGCTGGTAGCACAGCTTGGAAGGCATTATTTATTTATTACTTGAAAGAAATACATAAGAGTGTCTACTCCTGTAGTCTGTTCATCTCTGCATGCTGCTACGATAGCTCTTAAAAATAGCAAAGTGACAGGAGAGAAAGTTTGAGAGAGGTTCTTCCAGGCCTGCCACGTCCCTGGGAGGCATTAAAGACTGGCTCAGGTGTCTTGGCATATGGGACTCCCTGAGAGATGTCAGCACATGAATACCTGGGGAGAAATGAAGCTTCCCAGGCATGCAAAGCAGTCCATCACCCTCATCCAGAGAGCCACAAAGAGAAGTTTGGAGAAGAGCAGCAATTTGAGAACCACATGAGTCCTCGAGGCTTCCTAAGTAAATACCAGGTGTTGAAACAGCTTTAAAAAGGGAACAAACAATCCCCAACATGCACCCATTTAGGTAAGGATTTAACAGGGTAAATGGAATAATAATATTGTAGCTTTCCTTTCACACAGCTTGTGTTGCAAAGGTGTAACATATTAATATGTTTTAGACTAAGAAGGTAGGTTCAGTAAATAAATTTTTTAAGGGACAGACCTCACTGAAGAGCAATAACAACCCATTTTTAAAAAAAAAGAAAAAACATCCACAAAACTGGATAAATGCATCCAATTATCAAGACAAATATTGTTTCAGAACAACTCAAAAACCCCGCATGCAAATTCTTTATCTCAAGCAAGACAAAAATAAATGTTTACTGTGTGCTAAACAAAATTAAGATTTGTCACAAAAGGGAGAAACACACTTTGAAATATCACATTGTACAGCTGCAAACAGAAAAGGGCTTCTGCCATTGATAAATGTCTTAAGAACATCATTCCACTTTTAATGTTACTAATGAGGAACTTCAAAACCAAAAATTAAGACTTGAAGGAAAAAAAAACAACAAAAAAAGCACTTCTGATTAACTATCCAAGTAGTTCTTATTTGCAGTAAATAATAAGTCACATTCTCTTCCCACAGTGATGATTTGTTAGCCCTCAAGAGCATAAGCTCTGCAGTGCCTCTGCTTGGCTACTGTAGACACAAATAAGTTTGCTACTTTCAACTGTTCAACTCATTTTAGCACACAGAACCAGGATATAATTTAAAAAAAAATAAAAAAACAACCTTAACATCCACTGCTGATTTCCATCACAAAGACCACAACGCAGAAACAGCAAAACTGCATACAATGACAAAATAAAGTATAAAAAAAAGCCAACAAACCCTACCCTGCATGCTGCACGTTTTCTCCTCAGCAGACCCCAGAGAGCTGCAGGCTGGGAGCTTCCCAGCTGCTTTCAATTGCCCCAGCACGGGACTGTCCTCACCTGCAGCTCCTAAGCCAGTTTGCTACCCTGGGGCCACCTCAATGGTTTTCAGGTGTAACCTGGCCAGAGCTGATTGCTAACCTGCCCCCAAATTCATGGCAAAAGATAAGAAAGATTAAAAAACATTCCCAAAATCTGAACAATGATTGGATTTTAAAAAATGTTTAAAAGTATCTGAACAAAGAGCTATTTTCTGCTTCTGAAAGGAGGATTTCCATTATACACGGTGGGTGCAGTGAATCCAACGTACTGACAACAGCTTTCCTCAAAAATAATAATGGCCATAGCCCAAGTTAAGGTTGGAACAAGCAAAGGAACTCTCATGAATTTCATTAGGGCTTTTCCCATACACATCCCACTCAAATTTAGCCCAGTTATGGAAAAACAGTACTTGGGCTATCACATCTACAGCTAAAGGGGTAGGAAATCCTTTTATCAAAAGCCTTCCCCCTACCCCTTACACTTTGCTTCAATCAATATGTTCTTTTAGTTACATAAAGAGCACATTTAAATTATTTAGATATGTTACATAAGGCAAGAAGATGGTTAATACATTTAATGTGCAAGTACAAATGAGTTTGGTACCACTGCTTTTGCCCTGGTGTACAAGTTTAGAAATACTTCTGCAATATCTCTCCCTGCAATTAGTTCTCATGTCTCCTTCATTGTTCCCTCACCATCTAATTCCATAATTCATTGTTTTAACTTCCTCAGCTTTGAAAGTAGGGCATTTCTTCTTAGGGCCACATTGTGTAGCGTGCCCTGCAGACCTGGCACATATTTCAGGGTATTAGCAGAAAGGCTTCTACTTTGCTGTAAATGCATTTTTAAGACTTCTGATAGGAATTTTAGGATACACCCTGTAATCCAACATACCTGTGTTGCATTAATAGAACTTTATGGCTGAAGAAATAAGTGCCTTAAAAAAAACCCAAACAACTCACATGATACATTAAAATCTGCAGCCCAGTAAGGTACAAAAGTAATGAACTGCATTCCTGTTCCAGGAATTACAGGAGGCTGGAGGAATGGGTTTTGAAGCCTCACCATGAGGAACCAAAGAGAAGCACCACAGAGCATTTCTAGCTCTGGTCAGACCAATCTCTCAGATTTAGGGCCTGGCTTTCACAGTTCTGGCACCTGGTGAAAGACTGGAAGAGCCATGCTAAATTCCTACCATACAGAAATTGGAGCCATCACAGTAATATTTTCCCAATGAGAAACACTTACTAGAGGTGCTTTGCAGAGGAGCACCTGAACTCTGGGAGATTATGGAAAACTCACATTTGAAACAATTCTCTGTCAGAAAGCATGGAAAGAAATTGATAGGTTTGTTGGTTTGTGGTTTTTCCCCCCTTAAGGTTTTTATTTAAGTGAAGGAAGAAAGCAAGCAGCAGCCTTTTAGACATTGTTAATGTAAGAGTTATTCACATGAATGTGGATTGTTAAAAGAGTTTGCAAAATGAGTACATGGAGTTCTGCAACAACTAAACTGACAAAACAGTGGTCAATTTTACTTTAAATCCATACAGGAAAAAAAAACAATTCCATGCCATAATTCCAAACCTGTAAAAACATGAGCCTTAATATCTCACTAACTAAATGAAGAGTCACCTGCTTTTGTGAGCAGGTATGTTAAATCAAATTATCCATAATGAGACCGCCTTTCGATTTGCCAAGCAGCGAGGCTGGCCAAGCCTGGAGCAGTTGGCTGATTGCAGAGGTCTCAAGGATAGACAGGCATTTTGAGAATCCAAACCCTTGGCAAACACCTCCATAATCTAGTTTATAGCATTACAGGAAATCTGCACACACAGCAATGGACCTACAATGCACCAGAGCACATCTTGGCTGGAGCCAACATGAGCACACTCAGTTACCCACAGAGCAGGGGGAATGAACAGCAAAGTCATTCCTTGGGTGGCTGCCTGGGAGGAACCAAGGCTTTTGCATCACTATTTGCAGCTGAAGGCAAGTCCTGCAGCTGAGCCCACTCCCAAGGGATCCCAGATCTTGATCAAGTGGCTCTCCAAAGGTTTGGTCTCCATCAGCACCTCTGGTTTTGCATCTTACCTGTGCTTTATCTCCATCTACCAGAGCTATCCACAAGATAAGCAGCTGCAAACCAATAATCCACCCTCTAAAACAGACAGGAGCCCCCCTCATTAAACCCTCCTGCTTCTTACATTCACATTTAACAGCCGCCCTCCAAGCACAGGGACCTGCCACATTTCATCAAAGCCCCTTCACTCTCTTTTAATATTCTGAAAATCACTTTCTTCCAGTGTTCTCCAGTGCTCCATAATGTTGCTGTGGCAGTGACTGTTAGCCAAAGGGATTTAGAGGATGCTGCTCAGTTCAACCTGAAACAAAGTCAACAAGACCTGTATTTTTAAACTGAGGGGCAAGCAGACAGAAAATTATCAGGAGTCACTCTTTGGGCTGTCCCAGGAATAAGTCAGGACCAGGTAACGTTGCTGGGATTTCTTTAAATTCTTCTTGGTCTTCTCAAGAGAGTGTTTTCCACAGAGCAAGGAAAGAGCTGATGTCAGGAACTGTCTTTAAGAGCCTGTGCCTGCAAAGCAGCTCAATTAACCTAAATCTGGGTGTTTAATAATAAAGGAGACACAGGTGAAGTGTTACACTTCACTATATTATGCTAGGTTAAACCCTGAATTTCTCAAAACAATGACCATTAGCCACTCACTGAAAAATTTGGCCGAGTTTTGTCTCCCATTTGCACAGATATTCCAGTGGAGTGGTTTTACTCATTTAAAATTGCAGCTGATCTTCATAGCTAAAATACCCACATCATGTCAAGTGGCTCTTTCCAGTGCAGTAATGGCACATTTTGTTAAGTTGTAGAAAATATTTATAAACTAATTTATCACTGCAGTACCTTATACTTGACTGTGAAGCACTTCAAACTCCATAGCTGGTCTATGTGGATCAACAAAATCCAGCTGGAAGCAAAGGAGAAATTCCATATCTGTCCAAGCAACCAGGGAAGGCCATGGGTGACTGCACAGAACCCCCAGCTCTGACTGCAGAGTAAACCAAAGGCTGTCATTGGAGCAGCTGCATAAAAATATTTACTGGGGGTGCAGGAGGGGGAAAGTTCAAAGTGAGGAGGAGTAAATCCAACTGCAGCACATACTTTGGAATCTTTCCCTAAAACTTCTTCAACACAGTAAGAGATTCACAGTATGGCTGAAACTGATACCTCTGCATTGCTTGTCTCTCTGCATCTCAGTTGGGCCTGTTTATAAATCCCCCTCTGCAGCATGCAGGACAAAATCAGCCTTGGTCTTAAAACAATCCCAAAGAGAAAAAGAAACACATTCTTATGACATGTATACATGAAAGAGTTAATGACAGATCATTAATTAAATCTCTCAGAGGTGCTGAATACAGGCATTTATTGTCACAACTCAACACTTCTAAAATTTTCCCAGCCCCCACAAAACTGTTCCTGGAAGTTTGATTTTTTTTTTTTTTAATTTTTTATTGCAACATGTGTTGTGCAGAAGGCACATACAAATCCTCAAAAAAAGCAGCTTCCAAAAAAAAAACCCTGGTGAACACAGCACAGAAGGCTCCTCTGAAGACAAAGAACAAGACATCAGTGTCTCATCTGCTGTGAATTAGTGTGCTTCTTTCCCTTCAAGAACTCTTAATATGAGAACCTGATCAGCAGTTAATCTCCCTGAGCAGACGCCACTTTGTTATCCTCCGTGGTAGTTCTCTGCTCCTGGGGTAATTTGTTGCTGAACAATTGAGGCAAACGCTTGGCTCAGGATAGAAAGAAGTAAGATTAGTCTGTAATTGGAATATTGTGTCTCATTTATTCTTGAAGATGTGCCATATTACACTCCATCAGCCAGGGGTTATTGTTTTATGAAATCAAGCTGCACCTGGCATTGCATTGTACAAAACCTCAGGTGCTGCTCTTTGCAGTCCAGCTCTCTGTTTACCCACAGCTCAGCACCACTGGATGCCTCGGCCTGTGGTGGAACCTTCAGCCCCTCAGCAAATTTTCCTACAGAGTCTTTAATTGAAAATAAAAAAAATGTCTAGGAGAACTGTTAAATTTAGCCATAATATCAAACAAAACTGTCAAAGATCAAAGTAATCCATGTACTTCTCTCCATTTATTTTTTACTTCCAGCAAGTTTTCAAGATGATCTCTTGTTTCACATCTTTAAGCAATTACTACTGCAAATGAAGAAGCTAATTGATTGTATTCCTATTTCATTTAGGTTGAATTCTAGGAGTTTTTGTGTGCTTTGAGATGATTGCAGGCATAGAAACAAGAGGATATTTAAAATTCAGCTGTATTCATGACATACTTGCACTGGTGTTTCTTACCCCATATGTGACAGCATATTCTTAGTAAGTATGTTTAAAGAAGTTTTTCTGGGATAAGACCTAACTTTCAGTATTTAGAGGAATATAAACTTTTTTTCTTGTTATCTAATTTTACTTAAATACCTGCTGCAAAATTTGCCTTTGAAAGGCCTTCTGCCATAAGGAATGAAAAGCCCTTGAATCAGGTGCAGCCTCTTTTGTAGGTAGCTAACTCTGACCCAGCCTCTTGTACATACACAATGTGACAGGTATTTTGATGGCTTTAATTAAGCCAAGTTTTGACTGTGAAGTTTATACTAACTCCACAACTGCAAAGTCAAATATTTACACTGTTAAAATGGAGAATAGAGGAGAATAAACATCCAGAGATAAATCCCATTTCTAAGATGTCAGGTGGCAAGGGTAAAACAAAGGATTTTACATTGGTCCTTTTAAAGCTTTATAGTATCAAAAAGGATAAAAAGAAGAGGTTTGCTTGGCTTGGTAGAGATTTGACCAGAGCACAGTTGGTTGTTCAACGTGGAAAAGAAAGAGAGAGAATCAAAGAAAATTAAATAATTATTAAATAATGAGGGAGAATAGAGATTTAGTTTAAACTCATAACTTGCCATGATTTGCCCCTTATATGAATGCATTTCTAGAAAACAGATAATACAAATCCCATTGCTGCTGCATGTGGCATTTCCCACCCTTTCCCTAACACTTATGTACTCAATTTTGAACAACCAGACACATCTGATACCTGAACATTAGTATTAGATATAAAAAATAGAGTGACTGGGTTTTAATAACAGTAACAAACTGTATGTTCAGAAGGATTTCAGACTGTGGGAGTAGTAGTGAGGACCAGGTCACAGCTAAACAAAAAACCCAAAGTAACACACTAAGGAATCAATGCAAGGCTGCAAAGATGCAAAAAGGCTCATAGCTGTGCTATAAGCACAGGAAAAAAACCTCAAATATCTAGGATACAGGAAAGGAAAGGTAAATTAATTTAGTATTTCCTATATAAACCAAATGCTGTCACCTTAGAGGCAGCCTTCTGCATCCCATGTGGAGCAGGGTGCCTCAACAGAGATCCAGAGCACCAGTGCTGCCCTCTGAGCAGTGCTAGATCCAGGCACAGCTCTTCAGCAGCTGAATTTTGTGTTTTGCTAGAGCCTGAGATTTGCCCAAACACAAGGAAGGCATTGGTTTGTCTTGGCAAAATTGCTTGCAGGGGCTGGGGTATAATGAACATTATTAGTTTGATCAGTTGTTACTAAGCCAGCTCCTAAATAGGTTCAGTTCATTCTAACAGCTTATTTTGGTGGCTATGAAGGTTTTCTTGTGTCTGTTCCCCTGGAAACCCAGTTAACCTCACCTCTCAGGAAAGTTTTTAACATAGAAAAAACTCTGAATTACAAGTTCACCTGAAAATCATGAGCTATTAAAACCAGGTGAAACTCCAATTTATAGTCAAACTTCACCAAAGCCCCTTCACAGCTGCAATCCACACCCCCACACAGCCAGACCAGGTGTTTCCCCACCTGTTCAACCCAATGTTTCCCAGAGCAGAGTCTCAGATGTCCTGATCATTAAAATAATTTAATCTTGGTGCAATAACTAAATAACAAAATAACAGCTCAAGCTGGTGCCTCCAAGGAAGAACCCTGAAAAAAGAACATGTTGGGATTTGAAACCCTCATAGTCCAGATGTGCAGGAGCCTGGGGGTCATTGGCTCCCACCCCAGTGTCCCTCACCTGGGGGCCAGAGGTCCCTGTGTCCTTGGCTGTGCAAAGGGGCTGCACTTCATGGCCTCTTCGTGCCCAGGGGTCCTGCCAGCAGAGCCCAACCTGCAGCTGCACCCCAAGATACCTGCACTCAATACAGCCCTCACCATCCCTCAGCACTGCTTTAGACCCCGTTCAAAGGCTTTCTCTGAAGTGGCCCAAGGAAAAAATAAAAAAAATTAGAAAAGCCCATTTCCTTCCAGCCACATGCAAAGGGAGAACATGCCCTGTTCAGATCAGACACGTCATCACTACAGTGTATTCATCAGTTTTATTTGATCACAAATTATGCCTGGAATAATAGACAAAGCATGCAGGACCCCCTTGTGCCAGACATTGCTGCACAGAGGGGAAGTCCTTTCAGCTTCTGACTGCAAGACTCTTGGGGCCAAAACTTTGGAAGCACCCCCCAGCACTCAGGGAAGCTGGGCTTTGGGGGGTCAGTGATCACACCTCCTCCCCAGGTTACTGCAGGCACTGCTGCATGTGCTCCATCTCCCTCCGAGGTCTTCTGGCAAGAAGGGAGAAAAGTTGATTGTATCCCTGAAACTCCACCTTCACAAGCTGAATTTTAAAGGACTTTTTAAAACCTTCACTCAAAACCTGAAAAAAAAAGTGGTTAAACACCACTGGGTCAGTTTTAAATTCATTGGCACAGCAGATGAGAAAGGTTTAGTTAATTTTTTATTTATTCTCTTAACACTGACAAGCAAGCTTCTTTCCCTTTTTTCCCCTCCTTGACATTATCCAAGCTGCTGTACCTGGGAAGCTGAACCACTTCTCATCTGCTCACTTCAAAGTGTACCCAAGTGGAGGTGGCAGCCTGCCATGGCACAGCAGCCTAACTCAAGGTGACAGCTCCTTTGGAGAGGCACGACAACAGTGTCCCTGTGCTCGTCCCCAGCCAGCTCAGGATCCCAGGCTGACATCTCCTCAGCCCTTATTCCAAGGGGGAGCAAGGAAACTCTTTCATTTTTTCTCTCTCCCAGCATTTTTCTTTGTTTGCCTAAAAAGAGCCAGATCATGAGTTTTCAGCCACATTTTGTACCAAAGTGTGTCAGGAGCCATTACCTGAAGGTGCTGATTACTGCTGAGACAAGTTGGCAACTGGTACTTCTTTGGAATGGCTACAGACAAAAACAGTCTGAGCTGCTGCTGGGGTTTAAAACTGATTTCTCGAAAGTAATATTTTTCACAATGAAAGGAATTGTCAGAGCCAACAAATTGCACATGAGATATGAAAGAAGAGGCAAGTATTTCTATCCTGGGGACACAGCCCAAAAGTGTGAGACATGGCTCTGGAAAAAAAAAAATATAAAACCTCCATGGCAGCTCAAAAAATAAAAAGAACAAGATACTGGCAAAAAATATTGAAAGAAACATCAGAAATGATAACCCAAAGATGAGGGTAAAGGCCACAGCACATGTAGTCATTCACTGGTAGTTAATAGCTCAGATCTTGAGTGGTTGCTGGGGACAGTTGCTGGGTAGGAAACACCGCTGCATTTTAAAGGCACTCTCAGAGCACAGAATAGAAATTGTAGAATTGTATTCTTGTTCCTGCTCTGAGGACTTAACAAGCAGAAGTATAACCACCTGCATAGAAGGTGTGCAGATAGTGACCTGCCATAAAGCCATTTCAGATTTAGTAATAACACCTGACATTAAAACAACTTGGAAATTTTACAGTTCTTGCCTAGATGGGGCACAAGCAAAGTGCACAAGTGACTGCAGCATCCTCCCCAGATGCACAGCACGGACAATGTCTGAGTTTCTTCTCAGACAATTTGCCTGGTTCACCTTTCTCCCAGCACGAACAAACAGCAATATTTTTTAGGTGCTATAATTTCAGGCATGGGGCAATGCTTCAGCAGCATTCTGCTTTGCCAGAGAGAAGGACTTGAATTTTAAAAGGCAGTGTGATTTACAAGCAAGTTTCACTGTACTTTGCATCATGCTACACATGCTCTCTGCCTTCTGTGTGCTGAGAATCTTCATTCCAGCTGGCAGCTTCAGTTGTTTCTCTGCTGCAAATTGAAGTGGTGCTTTTCCAGCATTCTAACTCTTATTGTTTCAATTTCAAGCTAAGTTTCAGTCCATGAATAATGTTCAGAAATAGAAAGCAGAACTATGCACATTTGCTGCCCCAGATGTTATTTATGTCAGCTTAGAAAAAAGTCAGACACTGACAGCTCCTGAGGTAATCAAATATTTTCTGTTCATCTCATATTGATCTTGCAAAATTCTAGCTTGCTTGATTGAAAACAAGTTGTTAAAGGAATAGAGTAGCCTCTCTTCCCTGCAGTAACCAAGCCAGCTGGCTAGCATGTAAGCATAGACATTAAAGGGATTATGAAATAATTTTCTTACCTAGTAGAGTTGCTATATAACAATTATTCCCTTCTCTGCCATACATGGGCATTTGCTGGAATTTAAATTGAGTAGTTGGAAGGAGTTTGCCTTTCAGGGTTTCAACCTTGTAGTGCATTATGTGCCATGCAATGAGCAAAGATATATTTATTCTACTGGTTCAGGCAAGGGCTCATCAAGCCCAGCCTGCTGCCTCCAGCTCCAGCTGTAACCACAGCCAGGCACAAACAGGAGCATTGGTGGATTGTCTGACACTTTCTTTGAGTCCTTCCTCAGTCATCAGCTGCACTGCGCTCCAGAGAGAGTTCCTGAGCCCAGCTTGGTTTGTTTAGAAGGCCTCCCAAGGATCACTTCCACGTGTTTGCACAGGAGCATTATAAAAGCTAAACTCTCTTAACACTTGAGTCTGTTGTGACCAAGGGGATTCTCACAGAAAGTGGGTGGCTGTGCTAAAAACATTTTGAGGTTGACAGAGTTTGCTGTCACCAGCCACAAATGAATCCCAACTGCCATGGACAGCAGTGTGGCCAAGCCACCGAGCCAGAGACCTCTGTGGGGCTGACTGTCCCCAGCAGGGCTGATGGACACCTGCAGCCTGAACCTGTGCTGCATCCCAGCTTCTCTGCCACTTCTGACACATCAGCTCTGCAACTCCACCTGCCAGGGTTCTGTTCATGCATGAAGGGATTTTGCTTGGTTGCCTTTGTGATGGAGGGGAGTGTGTGTGTCACAGTCATTCTGCACCTGGCCAGGGAACCGACTGTGCCTGGATGCAGGAGTTCCTGTGCTCACCTGAACCCGAAGTGGAGTCGCTGTGTAGGTGCAGAAACTGTGCAGGAAGGTTCCTGGATCAGCAAGGGCTGCCCTGAGCTCAGTCAGAGCTCAGGTAACCCAAACCCACACAAATTTCCTTTCATCAGGGATACAGCCACATCACCAGCACAGAATTGCTGAGGCACACCTCAGAAGAGAAGTCCTCTTTGTTTTATCCAGCATTATTCAAGACACCTGTGTAATTCCCTTTTGCTTAATGACTCGATCCTTACACCTCTGTTGGCTATTTTTTTTGTTTAGTGGGATCTATTTTTTCCTTTGGCTAAAATACTATACAAACCTCATTTTCTTGTTTTATTCTGGATTTCAGTTGGTCAGAAATGCAGCAGACCTGCTCTCCACTTCAATTATACCAGCAAATCTGTCCCTGCAAACATTTTTTTCTCCCAGAAGGGAAACAAGGGAAGAGAGAATTTCAGTCCATCTGTTCTGTCCAAAATTAGGAATTACAGAGGAGTGTGAGAACAAAACTAAAACCCTACAATCCCATAAACCTACCCACACTTGAATTGAATCTTATTTTGCCTGAACTAGTTCTCCTATCCCTCAGAGATTCACTGCAAATCCTCTGGTGCCTTTTTACAACTTAAAACTTTAATTGGAAACAAACTACTACAGGGATGGCATAGATGATGTACAATGTAGATAATGGAAATTCCAAAAAGGTACACCTCAGGCTTGGGTAGCTTGGAGTTCAGATGTCTAGACATTTCAGGATTATCAACATTCATTCTTGCTGGTGAGAAAGAAGGTTGTGTTGAATTCTAAGCTGGAAGGGCTTAGAGGGAAAGGCGAGGAGAAGAGGGGGGCTGTGCTGTGCACACAGCCATGCTGGTTCCCACATCCCGTCTCTCATGTCACAGTTCAAATCCAGTTGTCTAAAACTGATGCAATTCAATAGAGTGAAACTATTCCAGCAGTTGAGGCTATTCTGCTTCATTATTCTCCCGCAGTAAATCAGGTACATTAGGGTTCAAAACACCTGAACTGTGTCCTCAGTACTCTGAACTCAATTTCCTACCAACTTGCACAGTGAAAATAGGATCAAAAAGTATTGCCTTTTCTGAGAGAAAGTTATCCCATGATTTCCCTTCCCTCCCATCTCTTTAAAAACAAAGAAAACAAAACAAAACAAATTTACTGTGAAGTGATGCTTAGCTTGAAAGAGATCAGCTCTTCAGCTGAAATTCAGAGGCCCCCCCACCCCAGTCTCCATCAGTAATTAGAGAAGAGCAGCTGAAGTTCTGGGAGTGCTCAGTGAAGCGATTCTGGAGAGAGCTGCACAAGAGCAGTGCCCAAGGGGACAATTACAGCAGCCCCGAGAAGGGCCTGCAGCAGAGGCAGGTATGCAAACACTGCACACCACACTTGAAAGATGCTATGGAACCACAAAAATACTTGCAAAACTGGTCTTTGATTTTTGCTGCATGGGGCACTCCCCCGATTATTTTCTCAAAGCATTCAAACAGAAAAAACCCTCTTGTCAAGTCTGACTTTCTTCCCTATTCCCTCTCTTACCTTTTTTCATTCCCTACTACAACTCCCATGCATTTTAGAGACCTCTATCACATGGATTTATCACCCAATGACCAGAGAGAGTATGTGATGCAAGGCACGTGGTCCATACCATAAATAATTTGGGCAAGTAGAATTTAATTTTCCTTGAACAGTGAACAGCTTTAATCAAAACCAAGCATCAATCCCCAGATCTCCCTGGAACAATATAATTGTCCATAATCCAGTCCTCCCTGCCCAGCCTTCCCATTTGATGCTGTGCTCAACTTTCAAACAAAAACAACTGTCAAAAAGTGCTTTTCTGTAGTTTTAGGAGGTTCCTTGACTGCAGTTCCCAGTAACACAAGGCAGCTTGCAGGTCTCTGACCCATCAGAGGCAGAGCATGTTCTGCCATGCAAAGATGAGGGTTTGCCAGGTGGGCACTCACAGCTCACAGAGTCCTCAGCAGAAGGTGGGAGGTACAAGGTAGACAAGAGTGAGGTCACTACTTCCAATTAGAGATTTTTCTTTGCATTGTGATGCGTACTTGGGAATTTTTTGGCTGTGAAGTATGAAGACCACTCAATCTACTTCCTATCTATTTATGTTCAGGACAGCAAATTATTTAATTTGCTTATCAGCATGAACTAAGCCAGTGAAAATAGATTTTTACTCATTCCCTCCTCTTTCAAAAAAGATCTTTCAATCAAATTGAAGCAGCATCTACATACTGACTGGAACAGTAGATAAAATGTATACAAACCAAAAATTCCACAAGAACAGCTCTTTTAAACACTCCTGGTTGGGAAACCCTGCCAATAGCAGGTAGCAGCTCTCAGGAAATACTTTGCAGAACTTCAGAAAACACCCAGGAAAGGTATCTTAGAAACAATATCAGAACTCATCAAACCAGACACTTCATTTAAATGCCTGGGGTGCACAGTTTTATACATACATATATATATATATCAACCAGCAATTAATTCCAAATAGTAATATCTGCCATTAGCACTCAATTAATGGTCAGTGTGGTTTTCTGATTACTGTATCTTCAAAGGATGTGGCAATCCAGTCCCTAATGCCTTTGTATAGTGGTTAGGACAAATCAAATCTACTTTTAGTTTGAAGCACTGTACATATTATTTCAAGAGCTTAATTAACTTATCCAGCTTACAAGCTGCTGTACAAACAGGAAGGCCCAGTTAACACTGAGTAAAAACATGATCATTGCATTTGAACACTCTTTGCCAAGGTGTAGCTGGTTCCTCTTTGTGGTTTGCTGGTATCTGGAGCCATGAGCTGATCAGAAAGAGGGCAGCAGAGGATTCTGCCCAAGCAGCACCTGCCTCTAACAGGGGACATGTGAAAATCAGAGTTACCATCACAGTTATCAACCACAGCACCTGCATTTCATGGAATCACAGAATCCTTTTGGTTGTGAAATACTACCAGGACCATCAAGCTGAACCATGAACTCAGCACTGCCAAAGCTCAAGCACGTCCCCATCTGCCACATCCATGTCTTTCACATCCCTTCGGGGATGGGATTCCACCACTGCCCTGAGGAGCTGTGCCAATGCCTGACCACCCTTTCAGTGGATAAATTCTTGCCCACACCCAGTCTAATCCTCCCCTGGTGCAATCAAAGGCCACTTCCTCTTGTGCTATTTCTTGTTACTGGAGAGAAGAGAGGGCACTGCCCCCCACCCAGCTGCACCCTCCTGTCAGGGAGCTGTGGGGAATGAGAAGGCTCTCCCTGAGCCTCATTTTCTTCAGGCTGAGCCCCCTTACAGTCACTCCTTAACAAATATGTGCTCCAGCCCCTTCCCTGGACACGTCCTTCCTGTCATGAGGGGCCCAGCACTGAGCCCAGGATTCGAGCTGGGGCCACAGCAGTGCCCAGCACAGGGGAACAACCCCTCCCTGTTGGTCACACTGTTTCTGGTACAAGGAGCAGTCCTTGTACCAACAGAAGCCTTTAGTCCAACAGAATTTGGAGTTCAGTCCACTCTTCGAAGAGGACCATTCATGGCTTTAGCTATCAGTATTTAGCAGGGAAGAACATTCACCCCACTTTGGAATGAAAGGAAAACAGAAACTGAGCTCAGTAGTTTCAATAAAACATGCTGTGGCCACAAGCAAAAATCAGCCTGTCCTCCAATGAAACAGTGTATAGATGGAAAACAAAGGGAAAAGTGAAGATGCAGACTTGGAAATATAATTTAGAAAGCATCCAGTTTGTCACTAGACCTTCGCTTCAGGAAGATCCCTGAATATTTAGAACCCACTTACACTGGCAAACATTTAATGGACATTTATGCATCTGATCACCTCTAGAAGGAGAGAGACACTTTTAGGATTTCTCCTGATGGAGAGCATCCATCTTTAGCCTGTTGAGTTCTGAGATGTAGGACATCAAATGTGTCCATCCTTCTTTCCAGAGGGAGCCCTGCCTTTTTCCCTCCATGTCTCAGACCAGAGGCAAATTGATACTTGATAAACCTTTTCTTTTTCTCCTCCCCTGTTTGAGTCACATTAGTCAGAAGAAATAAAAAAAAAAAAAGAAAAAAATGAGACACAGCATAGCCAAGGAGAAGTCAAGGATGCCATATATTTCTTTGCATCTGAAGAGAAGGAATCAAGGAACCCAGAATATTGGAGACATTCCCAGACTTGCTACCAAATCTCTGTGGTATCTTTTAATTTTCATCTACTTTGTATTTCTTTTGTCTACTTAGATTCTAAATGCTGGTTGACACAGGCTTTAAGCAGCTTTGAAAGTGTCAGTGAGCTCTTTTGTCAATATAAGAAACCCACACAGGCCATACAGCTAAGAGGTTTTGCAGAATCCTGTTAGTTCTGATGCCTTTAAATTTGTACCCAAATCACTCACAGCTTTCAAAAGTGGAACCACTGTGTATCTGAGAAGATGGTCACAGGCAAAAATCACCCCTCATGCAGTCACATCAAAGACAAGACAAGAATCAACCCTCTGAAATCCAGTTACTTAAAATCTCCAGGTATCTTTGACATTCCATCAACACAGAATTAATGCAGGTTTCACTTAACTCCTTGGCAGCCATTTATGCAGCTACCTTGAATATGTTCTTTTCTATAGGTGAAATATTTTGACAATTTTTACGTTGCAGACAAACCTAATGAAGAAATGTCATTTCCTCCCAGCTTTTGAATATTGCTCCTCTCCCCACCTTCTTTTCCAGCATAGTGGGGCATGTTAGATCCCAAACTCCTCACAGAACAGTGTGACACCAGCACAATGACAGAGTTGAAAGCCATAAAAAGTTATCATTACACTCTTAGAAATGCTATTGTAATCAATCTTATGTTATGTATTCTCCAGTTAGACATGTACCACAAATCAGCCACATGTAGCCACGGATAGAAATGACATGATTTAAACTTCGGTGCAATAAGGTAAAATGAATCAAATTCACCTTGACAGGAACCTGCACCATAAGCAGTGCACTCAGCTAAAAAGAGTTTGTCATCAGTGTGGACAAATCACAAACAGAAAGGCAACCAGGAGTGTTGCCATTTTATCACTGCACAGGCAGGATATATGTTTGAGCCTCAGGCACTTCTTCAACAGGAGTTGATCTAGTTCAGAAATTCGTTTTACTTGAATCTGGATTATCAATTAGAAGCCAACTGGGCTATTCTTCTGCTCTCCACTGTTGCTTATTATTACAATGCCTGACTTGGGATTGAAATAAAAAATAAATATTGAGTCACCTCTTGGCTTTCCTCATAGCACTGAGGTGGGAGCTGGACATGTTGGCAGTCCCACTTGGACAAAAGGAATCAGTCCCTGTTGTGGCCCAAATTTTCACATGAAATGGTTGGAAAAATATCTACAGGAGGAGAATTCTAGATATAAGTCTCACTTTACAGAAGACATTGGACTTCTATTTGCCTATATTTGTTTTATACAGATGCATCAACATGCTGTAATTTCAAAAACCCTCTGTATGCAACTGCTGTTTGTGCCATAGAGTGATCTTTCCCCTGGAAGCATTAGATGCTTATCTTGTTTCATTATCCTCCCTGATTTGTCTTAGTCTGAATATTCATTTCAGGAAAACAGAAAATACAAAGCCACAAGGCCTCCTGGGGAGCAAATTGTTTTCAGCCTTCATCTGAAAATTTTAAGTATGGAGCCATTATTAAGTAGAGACTATTACAGACTAAGCAGTGCTATTAGTCTAATGTCACCAATTTCTCCCTCATTTGCATTAGACTTACCTGGAGTACAAAGTGTAGCTGTGAAAAGTTGTATGCCCTGTTCCCTCAAAACCCTCCCAGCACAATACCCTAATGCACCACCAGACAGGTGTTATCAAGCTGCCTTTGCATTATTTATTCCACACAATGCATTCATTCCCAATTAGAGCCTATTTTCTCTCCTACAAGCCAGTTTTTAATTTTAAAGCAGCAGTGGCCTCTCCTGCTCTTAACAGATACACATTAGACATGGAAAGGCTTTAGCCACACCTTTGGTACAGTGTTATCCAACTCCTATTTAACCCAAACACTCAGGGTGCTCAGGCTGTGTGAGAAGTGGCTCAGAGCTAAAACAGACCAGGAATGTGTGCACAGTGAAATAGTGAAAGTCTGCAAAGAAACCTCAGCAGAACTACTGAGAGGAGAAGCATTGGATAGACCCCAAGAGCCAGGCCGGTGACATTTCTCTCAGAAATTAGAGACTTGGGGCAAAATAGAGTTGAAAAAAAAAAAAGGAAAGCCACTTTCATAAAGAGTAAGATCAAAGGAAATTAATCTATTAAAGTCCAAATAGTAAGATGAGGGAAGAGTTGCCAGCAAACGCATGGAAGGAGCTCAGCAGTCCTTCCTTACCCAGCAGAGGAAGTTGGCTGCCCTGACTATTCCCAAGCATAAAGAAAAAGAATAAGGTAGAGGCAACTGTCTGGGTAGGACTCTGTGCTTTAACCTCTACTTCATAAGCTTACACTTCAACCTAAAGGTAAATATATTGAAATTTAAAGAAAGGATTCCTTTTGTGTTGCCACTGTCCAGGAGCTACACCAGAGGGCTTCTCAGGTCCTCTGTTTTGCCAGAACTTCCAGAGTGACGAGCAGAAACAGGACTGGGTCTTGCTGGTGTAACCTGAGTGCAGGAAAATGATGATCAAGAGGCTGGGGTAGCTGTGCAAGGCAGGCTGATCACTGAGCTCAAAACCCCTTTTTAGGGGACAGCTGCCCCCCAGACACATAACAGAACAGCTGGCCAGAGATTCTGGCAAAAGCACTACAGCAGGAGCAACACAGTCCTGTGAGGGAAATGAGCCCTGCCTAAACAACTCCAGTTAAGGCTAATGAGTAATATTGCCCAGCCAAGAGAGGTACCAAAAATCCTTGTTCTCTTTATGGGAACTTGTGCAGGCATAGCACACAATACGAAAACATTTAGTCCACAAAATCAGTATACATGCACTTTCTGTTTGTTTAGGTAATTACCAACTATGGAAAAGTCTGTTTCTCAAAAGGGTGTAGTTTCAGGCAGGAAACCCAATGTGACTGCACAGCAAAATTGGTTACCTGTGCTGCAGGTTTCAATAATGGAAATGCTGAAGTCAAGCCCAGAACACTGGAGTCTGAATTTTGCTAGCTCAGTAATGTTTTAGCAGTCATGCACTGCCAGGATCTATTGTTTGCTCCCCATCACAAGGATGGGGTCTCTCTCAGTACACAAAGCATTACCCAGCAGCAGCTGGATTTCCTGAGATTCCCAAGTAAGCTGAGGGAGCAGTTTCCATCAACCTTTGAATTCAAAATTTGATGTGAATGTGGCCATTATTTCTAAAAGCTTCTAAAATGGTACTGCTGAAAAAGCAAACTGGATATGGAAAAGATGTAACAAATACAGAAGAAGGAAGAGGAAGGAATGAATTTCCTCCTGCTCTCTGCTGAGACAAAGCTCTTCAGTATTATTACTTACTAACAAATTAACGTATCATCATATATTAACACAACTTCTTCATCACATATTAACAATAACTTTCTGCCACAAAAGCTTCCTCCATCTGCAGTTGAGCAGATCTTAAGATAGGGAATGCTCCTTAAAGATACCATAGGCCCAGTTAATAAAAGGTCACGCCAAGAACTTTGATAGGAGACAAGGACATCTATCAAAGTTATATTGCTTCAGGTTAAAACATTTCAAAATCACATGAAAAAACATTTGAAGAACTGTGGTGTTCATGAAGTCTTACAGACAAATCACTACCTTACTTTCTTCAGTTTTTACTTTATGTACACCTAAAAACCTCCACTTGCTGTATTTTCTCTCCTATCAAAGCAGTTTTTCCAAGGTTACAAAAGCTGTAACACCATAATTAAAGTGAATATTGGATTCCACATCAGCACTAGAAACAGAGAGATGCCTCGTGACACACAAGCAGTGCCCATCCAATGCCCTTGCACCTCCAATAAATCAAGAAAAACATTGTCCCCAAGTGTGAGGGAGAGATCAGTGTAACTCCCAAGTACATGACATTTCTACACTGCTCATGTTGGGCAGAGAAGACAGACGTGAGTTCCTGTTGTGCTTCCTGTTGCACATCCTTCTTCTCCTCTCCCAGGATGGCAATTCCAGCCAGCCCTGAAGAACCACAAGGACAGCACATCCCCCTCCAGTCACCCACAGCACGCTGCTGCTTCCCAGCCCAGCAGGACACAGCCAGGAGCCCATGGTGAGGCAAAAGCTGCTGGAGCAGCTGGGATGCAGCTGCTCAGATGTGGGTTGCAGGACACAATCTCAAGAGAAATCACATTTTTTGTTTCCTCTAACAAAACCTCCTGGTGCTCTGCCCTGACACAGCAGCATTTTGTAGAACTTGCTATTGCAGACAGCCACTCTTCTGAGCACACAGCTCAAGTCTGAACCACAAGGGCTCATCACCCCCATCCCCACCAGTAACCAGCGAATTATGCACCAAGTTTGGAATCACATTTAAATGTCAGTCATACCTTTGCAGCCCAAACAAGTCAGAAAATAAACAAAAGAAGGTCCTCAGTTTGCCCTTTAACACGTGCAACAGGAGTTAACAATACTATCAAAGATTATAATCTATGAAGATTTTTATTTTAAGGTCCTTGCACACGTGCTCCAGCAGAGTCCTGCAGCTGCTGCAAGGGCCACAGGCTGCCATGGAGCAGCCTCCTGGGAGCCTTTTCTGATTTCAAAACTTCTGCTCATCTCCATCTCCCTGTTGCTGTCTCATATTTCAGGAACATCCCACTGGAAGCTCAAGAACCTTTTCTCTCTTACAGTCTCCACACATCCTCACTCTCTCCAACACATTACTCTTCCAATCTCTTTTTCTGTCATCTAATAGTTTTATTTACATGGCTATATTTAAATCTGCTAAAATAAAAATGTTCGGGATACAATTTCCATTTTAATTTTACAAAATGGAGTTACAGCTAGTTGGAAATACAAAGCTGTGCATAGCAGGTTTTAGTGCCCATTGGCTTAAATGTAAATCTTGTACCACACAAGGTCATTTCATTCCACAGGCAGGAGATTTAAGTTTCTATTACAAAATGTTTCATTTCCTCACATACTGAAAATGAAGTAGTTCACTCTGAACATCTAAGGACAGTAAGCTTTTGAATCTGATAACATATTATTTAAACCTGAACAGAGTGCACCACTTCTGCAAGAATGAGATGACATAAGAGATATTTTAGAAGGTGCTACAAGTAATAGAGCATTACCAAACAGCCACTGCAGTGCTTTAAAGTCCCCAGAAAACCATGTCAAGGAGCAAGAAAACCTCTACATAGCAACACTGTTTTGATTAGTAGAAGCCAGCCAGAAGCCTACTAAAAGAGCAACACGAAAAAAACAGCTCTGGAAAATTAACTCTAGCAGAATAAAAGTGTAAAAATCAACATTTGTAATTCTCTAATTCAGAATTAAATAACCTTAATTTAAGAAGAAATAAAGAAAGCAAACTGAATTCTGAGACATTCTGATACTGAGATGTCAAAGGAGTATAGTATTAGCCAGGTAATGGCTTGCAAATATTCAGATTAATCTCCTTAAATATCCCTTTTGGGGCAAAACATCATATGTAGATATTAATGCTACAAATAAAATATGTTGTTGCTACTTAAAGCATATTATCACTGAATTCTGTGTCCCTCTGCCTCAAGCCCCCAACTCCACACTGCCTCAAAGTCTGCACTTTCCAGGTTTGTTAAAAAAAAGAAATCTTAAAATCTCCCCTATGTGATTACCCCCTTCTTATAATCCAGCACCTCTCTGTCCTTCTAAATTATGGGATAAAAACACAAACAAAAGACAGCCTCACTTGGTCCCCTTTCACCCCAGCTTCTACCAACAAACACCGAGTTCCTGTACTTGAGCAAACCAGATGTTCCACATCCCACAGGTTACCTGTACTCACACAGAAACCAAAGGTGCACAGGACATTTCTGCAATCTCTTGTATCTTAGGAGCTCTACAAAGATGGCATGGGGCATGCCAGCCCAGTCTGTTTGCACTTGCAGACACCTTGCAGTGTCACTGGACAGGACAGAGCACTGGGCTGTGCCAGAGGCAGCTGAGGAACCCAAACAGCTCCCAGTAACAAGGCTGTTGTGCTAATTGTAAGTCACAATGACTCTGTTTTCCAGCAAAATGAGCAAGCACTGGTTATTTTAGGTATAAAAATTTTGAGTCACCCCTAAGTGATGCAAGGACTTAAACCTCATGAACTCAGGCTGGGACTATCACAGAGTACAGAGTTAGGGACAGAACCGTCCTGCTGAGGCTCTGGCAGGAGACTCACAAAACCACAGTAAAACCAACATTGGCCTGTAGCACGAAGAGGCCTGGGCATGAAGGTCTTCCAGCGTGGATTCCAAAGCTGAATTTTGAAAAGAGGGATCCAAGGGGTCCCCAACCCTGGCAGGTTGGCTGCAGCCACAGCCAGAGCAGGGAGTTTGGGCTGTGAGGTTTCAGGGGAGGCTCCACCTGACACACAGAGCATCAGCCTCACCGGGGGGAAGCCTTAACCTGCTCTGCCAAGAGAAATCAACTCATCTCATTGATCTAACAAGTACCACTGCCAGCCTTGGCTGTGGAGCTGCTGCTGGAGATGCAGACTTCTGACCCACTAATGCTTACATTAGCCTGCTGTGTGGCTGTGCCAGCATCTGCACACAGAATCCACACTGCATGGACCAGCCAAAACTATCTGGGACATATTCTATTAGAGATGATATTGCTTTTGCTCCAACAAGCAGCAACTCTATTGAGATTGGCTAATTCAATTTTCCCCATCTTATCAGATTTCTTTTTAATGAAACTGAACAATAGTTTCATTTGTTATGTTATTAGTTTTCCCAGTGGTAGCAGCAAGACTAACTCAGTTGAAAGCTAAACAACAGCGTTGTGCCAGTGTTGACTGTTTATCATCACCATGTGCCAGCTTCATATTGCAAAGTTGCCTTAGTCCATTCCTTTTTGTTTACTTCCCATCCGTGGGGATTCACTGCTCGGAGGTCATCTTCCTGCTCCATCTACTTTGTGGATTAGCATGTACATGTATCTAAGTACCAAACCCCTGAAGGGATCTGAAATTATCTGGGAAGTCACAGTGATAGTGGGATACTTCAGACTGAAATACAGTCCTTTTTTTCAGGGAAAGAAATTATTGTCTTAGACGTTCATAGCTTCAGTTCTTGTTAAATAAATATCTTGCAGCACAGACTATACAGGTTTTCATCTGAGAGAAAACATCCAAATCCTCCTGTTGTGTTTATCAACTCAAAATCCTTTCATCAATTAACCTCCAGAGGTGCTCAAAAAAAGTTGCTATTCCTTCAGTTAAATTCCTGCTGCTTCAGCTGATTTATCACATTACAAAGACCTGTGCTGTGGTGGTGTTTGGAAGAAAATTGTATTGAGACAGCAGGCTCATTTGCATCAGGCTTGCTGAGATTTTTTTTTAGCTCTTTACCTTTAAAGAAATGGTGTGTTTGATCCATGTAGTTACTGGTGGTGAGGAAAGGAGCCTGCCAGCCTCTGCACACCAAACTCTGCAGCACATTAATGCAGAGGAACGGCCCAGAAGATGCAAAAAAACCCCTTGGCCTTAGCTCCCAAATGTCTCAACTCACTTGGCTGTGGCAGAGGTCCCTATCCAAAACCAGAAATGGAGGGCTGCTCCAGAACTGCCTGATAGATCATCCTCATGGATGGGTCCCCACGTGGTATCCAACACCAGAAGGAGCTCAGGTCACAGAGGAGATTACAGACACAGCACTGGGGTATAAATGGACTTCCAGGCAGGTACCACCTGCTTCCCACCCTCCCCTCCGGATCCTGAGCACAAAACATCCTTCCAAATCTGTCTTATCACCATCACCTGCTCATCTCTCCTGGAGGCTGCCCCCAACAGCAGCAGGGGCTGTGCTGAGCCCAAAGGCACACAGTGCCATGGGGGCTGCAGAGGGCCAGCTGAGGGGGTTGTTTTACAGCTGCCAGCAGATCATACACGAACCATGCTTGGTCAGTGTCTTCTTTTTGGGGAGTTTTTCAACAACCAAAGAACAATTTGCTGGTAACAGCTTCAACTCATGGGAGGTTTGAATGTAAAACTCCCATCAGAAAAAATCCCTGCTTTTCACGCCCAAACCTGACGGAGTTCCATCCCACTCACATCACAAAGAGCAAGCAGAAGCAATCAAAGATCCTTTCTAGTACCAATATCTTTCTGGTTTTAAATCATTGCCTCAGAAATCCACGTTCTTGCCCAGGTTAGCAGTGGCTAAGCTGCAACAAGAGCCAGAGACCCCCAGCACCAACATCACTGCAGCTGGAGGACCCTGAC
This sequence comes from Lanius collurio, assembly GCA_020086605.1. Classification (NCBI taxonomy): domain Eukaryota; kingdom Metazoa; phylum Chordata; class Aves; order Passeriformes; family Laniidae; genus Lanius; species Lanius collurio. The sequence continues at coordinate 1,513,307 of JACBWW010000025.1, read as the reverse complement.
TGCTGCAGGAGGCACAGGACACCTGGCCTTTGATCCAAACAGCATGGAAATATCTAGATTTTCACATTATCCTTGTGTGCTTATGGGAACATGCTTCATGCCTGCACCACCTGTAATGCTAAAAGCTACAAGAGTTGCTCTTCTACCTCAGTTATTTGCAGTGCCCAGAGACTGCATGGCTCACATAGAGAAGCAACGTGTGTTTCCACAGAGCAGCAGTGCTCCCTGAGAAGAAGTCACCTTAACACTGATTGGCAGTACACCTCTGCCCCCACAGGAGCAATATTCCAATATAATTTCACCTTTGTGCTGAAATCACCTGCTGTAATTCTTGTTCAGCCTACCCAGAATAGTACTGAGGACTCCAAACATGATCCCAACAACAGGCATTTTTTCCCTCCAAGACTAACATTATTCTACAAATAAATAAACTAAACAGTTATAGCAGCAATACTAAGGCATTCAGCAAATGTTCAATATTAAAGGTACTTAAATATTTACTCCTGAAGCAACATTGGAGCTCACAGTGTGCATTTAAAAAAATACAATTATTTGCATTACAATAGCACCTGGGAACCCAGTCACAAATAGGACTCTATCATAGAAACACTGAACAAAAAGAAAGTCTCTGAAAAGCTTTTACTCTAAAAAGAACTGTGCAGTAATTTCAACTACATGTCATTTCATTCCCAGGGCTGAGCCCCTGGTGCTCATCTGCATGAGACAGTAAATATATTCTTACTCTGAGCACCCCATACGTAAATTAAAAGCACAAGGACTCTATGCATCACTGGCCAGCCCTTACCTATCATAATCCCTCACTGTTTCACATGAAACAGCAAAGCAGAGACTATTTGTAATAGGCTTTTAGCAAATAAATTCTAGCAATATATTTTACACCTATAGAAAATATTTTTAGGTATTCCAACACTAAATCTGTTTTTTTTTTTCTTTAAACCTCTTCAATTCTGAAGATGTAAAAACCAGTATGTTTTATGATTGATTATAAGTTTGTTGTAATGTGGTGTTTACTTACAGAACACTCTGGGCCACACTGATGATGAGTCCTTTTTTCTTTTGTCTGAAAAATAATTAAAACCACACAAGCTATATGTTCCAGAGGAGGATGTACACAAGGGTAAAACACAAAGCTGCTGCTGTCTGTACCCCTGCCTCTAAATCCTGCAGGCTCCAATTTATGCTGGTTAGGGGAAACAGAAATAACAGTTGTGAAATGTAAAACACAGTCATACAAAATAAACCTCAAGACGTGTGAGCGCTGCCTTTTCATAATTGTGCAGATCATTTAAAAAATACAAATACAAAAACATATCTCAGCTTCTGTAGTTCTAAAGAAACAACCTGTGACCAATAAATCAGAAAGCTGGGTATCTTCTGCTTGCTAGCTTAGTCTGCCAAACAATTATGCAGTGAAATGTTCTAATTGCACTTTGATTTTAATGTTAAAACCCATTTCCATAATTTCAGTGGATCTTTACAACACTGTTTAATATTTGCCAATGAAGTAAATGAGCTGCAAGTAACATTCACAGATGGTTCATGTTTTCCATTAAGTCTGCAAGCTAAGATTTTCTTTGTTTACAAAAAAATAAAAAAGTAAATACCTTGGAAAAACCCCACAGAGGGGAACCCTACCCCTGTTGGGAAGGGGCAGCCTGAAGACCTCTCAACACCTACAAGTGCTCCAGAGCTCCAGCACTAAGATAAGACTCATTTTTCTTACAAGAGGAAACAAAACCTTGGTCAAGTTTTGTAACAAACCCTTGCTGCTTTCTTAAGCCAGAAGTCTGGGGTACAACTGCTTTATGTCCAGGTTTAATGAAGCAGAGCCCTTCACACTAAGCTGGTGAGGGAGACACAAAACCAGCTTCTCACATACCCTTACCCATCTTGTAGGTGTCTCCTCAGATCTGCTCCAGATTAGGGAAGCAGCTCTCCCAAGGATTTTGGTCTGTTTCTGTTTCATAAGAAAAATTTATATCAGCATAAATCCAGACTTGTCAGCTCAGAAATGTTTCAAAGGAAAATATCTGCCTTCTTTCTACTATGTGGGGTTTTTTTATTTTATTTATACAGCAAGGTTTGACTGCTACAGTATTTGAAGTGGCATCATCCTGACATACTAACCAGTTTAAATTATATTGACCCAGGGTTCCCACAGCAGCTATTGATTGATCACAGTAGGAATTGAGCAGAAAAGGAGAAGAAAGGTCAAAACAATGATGATCTTAAAGCTGTACTTTTGTTCAAGTGTCTACCCTGTGTGGGAATACAGTCCCCAGACTGTAGCTTATAGTGCTGTCAGAAAGTGGCAAAATACACAGAGACATTAATCCAACTTTCTCATGCAACACAGAAAAGTGGAAGCACATTAACAGGGACTGAATGCACATCCTGCTAATGCCTGAGTGGCAGAAAATCACTGGGATTCAAGGGGGTTTGACCTGCTCTGGTTTATAATTTATTTCAAACACCATACTAGAAAAGATCCTTTCTCATTTCAACTTTCCATTTGCGTGTAACTCTATTTTTGACCTAAATATTAAATCAAAAAGAGGCAAGGGTAGAAGCAGAGGAGATGCACACACATTTTTTAAGGAGAGGCAGGGTGAAGTCCTACTGCCAAACTCAGAGTTCTGAGCTGCCATTGCAGCTTGGGGGACCTGTCCTTGGCTGTGGGGCTGCAAAGGCATTCTTCCCAAAGCCCTTCTCCTCTACAACTCGCTCACTTTGAGGCAATAGCAGCACACAAACAGAACCAACAGTTCTGCATGGCAGAACATTTAAACTGCAATATAACAAGTGAGAACACGGTGATGGTTGTTTACCACTAGCACAAACCGCTGCTCAAGTGCTGTATGTCTGAGCACTCACTGGTTGGATAAACACGCCAAACAGTCCATTAAAGTTCCTGGTAACAGTCTCCAATTAAGCTTCTTTACACAAAATATTTTTTTTTTCATTCAATTATGCCCAAGTTTCAGTTTAGAAGTGATTGCATTTTTCAAAATTATTTATGTCTAAAGGTATTGCTGACATTCTAAGCAAGAGAAAGAAAATAAAAACTAACCGGCTCTATGCTCACAGGAATCTATTGCCTATTTTCAGAAACTCTAGTTCCAATGTGCAGACTCACAGTTTCTACATAGTAAGTCTAATTTTGGGGATGTTTCAGAATTAGGCAGCACGAGTGCACGTTCATCTTGAAACTAAACCTGCTGCATAGGTAGGCGTGATTTCTGAGAGCACCAGGCTTACAACAACCACCTTAAAAGCACAAGAGCCCTAACCCAGCTCTTGTGCATTTACAAATCCTGCACATGATAAAGTACTTAAAATTCACCCTGCAATCATTTCTGCAAGAAAAGGTGGACATCAACCGTCAGATTATGGACAGTCTTAACCCCAGGGGCAGCATAAATTCTATACAGTTCTTCTCCACTCTATTTTAGTGCCTGTGCAAATACTCTTTACCTTCTAATGAAACACGTGCAGTGAAACCACAAAACCTCATTAAGAGGTGCTGGCTACTTGCACCACTTCAGACAACTGAAAATTTCAGCAATTCACAACTTGCCTATTATTTTTCTCTTCTAAACACAGCATGAGGAGCTGTGAGGACACACTGCCTGTATCTGGTCCTGGTCCATCACGGGGACACAGTAACTTCCAGGCCTTTTATTTCCAGGCTGCACTTGTAGTTCTGTCTGAATAAGAGGCACTTACACTGGGATGTCTTACACTGAAAGTGCAACTCCACATGATTGCACCGTGTTTCTCATCCAGACTTCCTCTGCCTCTTGCCTGCAAGCAAAAATCACCTTCCATCAGCAGGGAAAGGGAGACTGGGGTCAGTGATCACCACTGAGGGGAAAAAGCCAAGCTCTGCTGGAGCACACCTATGCTCAGGCCACTCAGCCTCGAGTCCAGTGTTTCTGTAGAAGGTGCCTTCTTTATTATTCTAACACTGAAACTTACATTTCTGCTGGCAGCTTTATTTTCAGTAATATCAGGGACCAGACATCACCTAGAAGATGCCAACAACACAGCTACTACTACTGAACTGGAAGAGAGGGTGCCACTGGCAGATGCCCTCCCTGCCACACTCTCAGCAGGACAAGAGGGATGGAGACACAAAAGGTTTATGAGTGGAAATGAAGCAAGAGCACCCACCAACTGCCACCCCAGACAAAGAAGATTTGATTTAAAGAATAGATGTGAGTCACTTAACTTGGGGCACATTAAGATAGATTTAGATAGTAAGAAAAAAAGACAAAACCTAAAATACTTGACCCCCCATGTCCTTTTTCCCAGCTCAATCTCAGTCCTTCATCCACCTCCTCTCTACTCAGAACCCTCTCCAAGACTGAGATTTTCTTTCCAACCCTCCCTACAAAAGTTGTAAAGTAGACCAAACAGAGGCTTATTTGCACAAAGTAACACCCACCTAGGCCATCGTTTTCTTGAGGCACAAATGTCTTCACAGACAAAATGCTCTTTTCCCAAAACAGAACGTGCATTCTGACTCTCACCATTTCCCCCTGCCTGAGAACAACCTTACACTACTGACAGAAGCAGAAACTGCTGCCCCATAAAGCTGCTCCTTCATGCCTGGCTTCTCCTGAGCAGCTTTTCCTCATTAAGACATCAACCCTGGAATGTGCCTGGGACACAAAACACAGGTGTAGCTCCTTTCAGGTTTTTACATTCAGGTGTAGATCCTTTCAGGTTTTTATCTTACTCCCTGACCAATAGCAAAATAAACAGTGCAAAGGGGGCAAAAAGCAGAAACAAACACCAGGAAAAAGAGAAAACCCAAGCTTGAAAATAACTAGTTTTAAAATAATTGGGGGAAAAGTTTTGAATGTAGCATAAACTTATGAGTCCATGTCCAGATGTTTTAATTAATACCATTACAAGTGAATCCACTGAGCTGAATTTCACAGGTGAAAGCAATGTCTGATTTAGTGTCTCAATAAAATAAAATACAATAAAATAAAATTAAAAAAAAAATAAAATAGTTCATTCTGTTTCAGTGATTGTATATAGCTACAAACGTTTTAGGTTATTGCATTTTACATGAATCAATGTCAGTATTTTTATCACACAGCTAAAGAGTGTGCCCAGAATGTGAGCTGTGCTATAACAAACCTGGCATATACACCAGCTCCTCAAGTACTGGCGACTTGGCTGAAGAGCTTTTGAGGTTTAAGGAATATATTTTTCGCTAAAGTAGCTGCAGAAAATCAGCTGGTGACCTGTTTCTGACACACGCTCTGCTGTATTATCCAGCACCATTTAAAGCACCACACAATTGAAATCAGAAAGTGGGAGACAAGGATATATGATAATACCTGCCACTAAGCCAGTCAAACTGCACCAGAATTATTTTTATTTTATTTTGTTAATACTAAGCCCATTAAAAAAAAAAAAAATCTCAGTCTCCCAGCTTTCAAGTTTCAATATTTAGTTTCAACCAGGAAAATGTACTACTTCTGGGCTGCCTTTTTAAAGCAGTTTCCAAACCAGAGGATCTCTGGAGGAAATTTATTTTGTAGTGCACACAGGACTGGGAAGAGTGCATGGGTGGTTCAGGTTCCTGTTGGCCAGCCCTCAACCTGTTCAGGGGACTGGCCGGGACTTTGCAGGGACAGGATGGGAAGAAGACTGGTTCAAGTTTTCTTCAAGTAGAAATTAAATTGTATGTCTGTCTGTTGGTAAAGACACTTTTTGTCTTGGAGGTAGGGTGAGGACGGCTTTGCTGACCTCTCTTACAGCTTCTCCTTTACAGTCCAAGCGCTGCAGACAGAGGGAGCACTCTGTTATTTTTTCTAGTCCTTGAAATACCCCTGGTGCAAACAGATCTGGAAAAAACAAAGCAAGATCCCAGCACAAAAATACAAGTTTTCTTTTCCTGTGCCATAATAGTAAAGCACATTTTCCTGCACGAGCTGACAGTGAATATTCTAATCGTGTATATAAAATATATGCAATAAGGTGTGCTGCTACAGGAGAGGAACATGAGCCCCTGGAGCTGCTGGCTGTGTTAACAAGGTACCCAGGGCCTGATGCTGCTGCTTTCCCAGCCACGGAGTAACCTCACTTTCTAACCCTGTGCAAGGCTGGCTCAGCCTGGATGACAGAGATCCTGCTCCACACCTCTCACAAGGAGAAAGATAAAATGTAGCCTACCTATTTTACAGTTTTGCTTTTTTTTCCTTTTTTTTTTTGTAAAGTTGGTACTTTGAACTGAGGTTGTTTTAAGTGTCTGGTACCCAAGGGAGCAGCAGTGCAGAGGCAAATTGCCCTCATTGGCAAATACAAATTTAAGTGTATGAGCTGAATGCTCTTCTTCTCTGCAGTCAGTGGCTAAACAAGCCCAGATTTGTTCCAGCGGGAGATCACCTAAAAGTGCCAGGTCCTGACAGCAAACAACCACAGCTAAATATCTCAAACTCTATTTTCCTGACTGTCTTTGGCCCTTACTGACTCAACTGAGCCCAGGGTGTGGTGTGGACGAGAGCCCAGTATCTGTGTTTGAGGACAGTAAATGAACAGTGATGCCAGGAATCTTGTTACCTATGAAATAAGGTATTAAAACCAGCTTAGACCAGCCAAGAATAATTATTTAATTTGAATTCTTACTAAATTAGGTGCTTAAGAAGTTGAGGGGAAGTAGCATGTCAGGAGACCCATATTCAAGCCTCTGATTCTTCTATATCTCCACTTTTTTATTTCTTCATATTTAAAGTAATTAATTAATCTATACAGAGTTTTTAATACAATACAGTTGATTAACGCTAGTAATTTCAGTGCCTTTTTAATATAACAAATCTCTTCAGACAAATGTTCCCAGTTAATGATCTGTGTCATTTTTTAAAGTTTGCCTTCTGACTAATTTTAGTGGAAATATCATTAAATTCTTCATTATACTTATTTATAGCAAGGGCTGAATTGGATTTTAGATGTTATGATTTTTCCATAATAAAGACCTACAGCTCTCAAAACACACTATTCTGTCTGCTTTTGGAGCTCTAATATGAAGTTTGCAAACCAAGAGTAGCTTTAGAGAAAAGCAATGATGAGGAAGAGACATGTCCTGGCCAGCCCCTGAGCACTGCCCCAGCCCCTGCTCCGGGGAGGGCAGAGGAGGGGCAGGGGGCAGCTATCAGGGATTTCATACACACAGCTTTTATCAGCTGCCTCTCCAGTAAGCCTTTATCTTTCATCTTTCAGTTGGCTCAGAAATAAGGCAAAAACTAATCATATTCCAAGCATTTATTTTTCTAATAACATTATTTTCACCATCTCTACTGTAAATAAACGCGACATAAATATCGGTCTCGGCTTCTAAACAGGAAGTGCTGGGGGGTTCATTTATTTTTGTGCAGAGAGTATTTTTCTCTACTCCTGAGCAAAGCAAACTCTGGGAAAAATGGGTGGTTGTGCCCCAGGGTTCCATGCAGGAAGGGCAGGTGGAAGTGCCTGGAGCATCACTGCATCCCCCCTGCTCCTCCTGTGAGCTCCACCAGAACGAGCAGAGATGACCTTGGCTGTAGGAATTGCAATTTTTTCCCCATGCCTGTGGTCCTTCAGGATCACACAGCTCTTCTCAACAGAAGGCAAAGGAGAGCTGTTCTGCACTGGCAGCTGCTGCCTGGGATGCAGCTCGGCTCCCACACTCCCTAATCCAGGGAAGACACCCGTGTCCCCACGTGTCACCTGCACAGTTGCCTTGGCTTGCTCTCCATTTCCTTCAGGGGCTGTCCTCCTCTCCCTGTCTCCTCCTGCTTCTTTTTCATTGCTGGCCTCTTTTCCAAGGCTCAGGGGAAAAGCTGAGCACAGAGGTTGCTCAGGTTCTACTTCAAACCACTGTGGAGATGCTGAGCATGCCAGGTCATCCTCCCTGCCTGGCACAGCCAGACTCAGGGGCTCTTCCACCCTATGGCAAACCCATGGATTTCCATGGGAGCAGGAGAGTCAGCAGGGCCAGGGTTCAAAGGACATCAGTAATTTCTGACCAAGGGACAGGAGAGTCAGCAGGGCCAGGGTTCAAAGGACATCAGTAATTTCTGACCAAGTGACAGGAGAGTCAGCAGGGCCAGGGTTCAAAGGACATCAGTAATTTCTGACCAAGGGACAGAGAGGACACCTGCCCAGGCACAGATGAGTGGCAAATGTAGCTGTGGTGGCTGGTGTGAGTGTAAACCATCACATGAATTATGCATTCCTCCTCATGTAAAACAGCAGCATATTTATGCATCTTCCTTTACTTCTTATCACTTTACTGGGCAGAGCACGATGTTTTCCCCACCATTACATTAGATGTTGAATTAAGGCAACTTCCTTGTTAGGGGGTGAGGGTTTGGTTGGCTGGACTTTTTTAATTGCTACTTTTAAATTCTACTGAAACAACAAGTAAACAAATAAAAAAATCATTAGAGAGAGGCGGCTCAACTTAGATGAAAGTTTTACAGCACAGAGCTCTGCTTTCCAAAGCAGCAAATCCAGTCACCGGGTCATTAGCACAGCGTGCAGCACCACAGAAACGAGGAACATTAGAACTTGTGTCGTTTGCAAGATTTACTAATATTTCAGTGTCTTAACAGCAAAGTTTCAGCCTAAAAGCTTCCCAAAAGGCACTTAACCATTCGAAACACCAGCTCCAAATGGCTGTGGATGCATTTACTCATTACGAGCATATTTAAAACAACTCATCTGGGCTGGCTGGTGACAACTTTGGGGCCACTGAGGGGAGGCAGCGAGAGGGCAGCGAGAACATCCATCCCTTGCTCTGCCCCTTTGCAAGAGCACGTGTGGAACAGCACCGGGGCTGCCTGTGGGACTCCTCCATGTACAGATCACATTTTAGTGTTTGCCTGGGAAGGTTCCCCTGAAGAAGCTCCCGCTGATTACGATCCAGGCCTGATAGCTTTGCTTCTTTGAACACGTCAAGTTAATTTCATGCTGAATAAGGGGGAAACTTATGCCTGTCACAGTGCTGTATATCAGTCAGGGGCTAAGAACAAAGGTTTTGAAACCTAAATGTCTGTTTGCCACATGGCTTGGCTGCAAAGAGGGAAATGCAAGTGCCTTTGTGCTCTCCACAGGGCAGATGAGCCTTCCTTTGGAAGAGGAGGTGGCTACAGATAGGACTTATTCCATGTAAAATGACTTTACATAAAGCTCCCCAGCACTGGTGGAGACACTCTCAGGAAAGGATGGCTCTGCTAGGCTGTTGGGGATATCCCCTCTGCCTGTCCATCCCCTTTTGCCAGGTTTCTCTGGAAAGATGTTATAACGACTTTAAATTGAGCCCAAAACTCCTGCTGTTTAAAGTCAGGCTAATATGCAGAGAGACTAGGAATCTTTGGGGGGTTCTTTAGTCTTTTATTTGTTTTATTGAGGTCTTTTTCCCTGTTCCAGAATCTGTGTTATGCTCTTTAAGTCTTTACTCGCTATTTGATCTTCTCAGACTCCTCGTTTCATATTAGGGGAAAAAAAAAAAGAAAACGCTTTAAGAGGAAATACAGCAAAAAAAAAAAAAAATCCCACTGAGTTGAGTTATTTAGGCAAACTGCTTCTTCTGGATCAAGTACAAAAGTAAGATCTCAGAAAAATCTTCATAAGCTGCACCATGGGAATGCAATTACTACTGAAAACAGTGCAATCACAGTTGCACTCTTTCAGAAGTCATCTTTATAATATTTCCAGTGTTGCCATCTTAGCAAAAAGCAGCTCCACATATGGGGGAAAGATGTTGCACAGATGCCCATCACGGGGGATTTCCCAAACCTCTGCATGGCTCATCTTGAGGCTTTTTCAGTTTAGTTAAACTCTGAAAGCCCCAGGGCCTGTTGTAGATCAGGGCATGGCCCTGTGCCCTTCACTAAGAGCAAAAAGTCTTCTGCATTGTTTTGTATCACTCTTTAGCACCTTTCTTTTATTGTTATGCAAGGAAGAAGTGTCCTGTGGCAATTTTTCTATTCAGCTACAAGCTACTGGCAATTTTTCTATTCAAGGGGAGATAATTAAAAGTGACTTGAAGAGTTAAGCCTCTAAACCTCCTGACAAGACCGTTGGTTTCCTTCTCCTACATAAGTCTTTGTCCTTTTCCTCCACATTATCATCAGATTCACAGAAGAGTTGCTCTGCTTTCACAGCTGAGATTCTAGGAAAATTCAGTTCTCAATTCCTCTTCAATGACTTACCTAGGTTGGGCTATTATACAAAACATTCAGGAAAGCATAAGGTGAAAAAGCATTTAATTAATTTGTCCTGTGCATGTGGAGTAATGCAACTCAGAGGGAGAAAAGCTTCAATTCAATGTTTTCTTCAAGGTCAAATTTATCTTTGAGGGCTAAAAGAGAAACTCTCTGTGCAGAAATATGGGAAAAGGGAGTGAGCTCCCTCCATTCCCCATTGCACGAGAGGACTGGCACCGGTGATGGGAGATGGACAGCTGTCAGCCCGTGGGGCTGGGCTGGGCCTGCTTGATTTACCAGGCCAGGCTTGCCATGGCTCCTCTTTGGTTCAGCAGCTGTGGCCGTGGCCTTGCAGAAGGGTGGCACACGTGGGGGTATCAGACATGCCCAAACCCCTCCAGCTGTGCCTCCCCAGGGCATCACAGCGTGCCTGTCCCTCACCAGCACTGCTGGCACAGCTGCCAGCTCCGAGATCCCTCATCAGGCAACTCCCTGTGAAGTCTTAATAACCATGAGGAGGTTGCATTAGTGTGCTTTAGAGTGTATTTATTCTATTTTATGCTGTATTTATCATTTAGTTGTGTTAGGAATTGGACACATCCCAGCTCTCTGGAGGTGCACGTCCCCAGTTTAACCAGGGGGAGGCTCGGGGCTGGGTTTGGTGGGTCTAATCTGCAGCTTCCCAAGGCCCCTTTGCTGAGAGGGCTCAGCACTCCCTCCTGCTGTGTGCCCAGGAGGGGCAGGACCAGTTGGGAATTTTCCTGCTTTGGTGGAGTTTTCAACAAAAGGGTGAAATGCCTTCAGTGAGTTCAAAACCCCTTCTTTTAAGAAACTACACAGTGAATGAAGTATGATGGCAAGGATCAAATTAAGCTAGCCTGTGACACACACAAAATACATATAATTTGCCCCAAACCAGCCTCTTACTTAGCTTATTCTAAAATCCTGAAATTCTGTCTCCCTGAGAAAAGATTTTTAGCCCTAACATTAAAATAAGTACCAATTTGTTTTGACACATGCATTCCTGAATTTACAGAAATCAGATCACCTTAAATGCATATGTGCTCTGGGCCAAACTCTGCAAATGAGTAAATTTAAACCATTATCTCTTCCCTGATTGAAATACACTGTTGATATTGTTGCCTGACCGTGCTTACACAACAGAGAATGGAAAACTTTCACTTTTAATGCTGTCTGCTTTTCTGCAGCATGTTCACAAACACCAGAGACCTTGTGACTTTTCTTTTTAGCAGCCTTAAAGTAATTTAAAATTCCTAGGACCTACTCACTCAGCAACCTGCCTTCCTTTACCTCAGTGCTATGTTCCCTCTGCAGACCTGCAGCATTGCTAACACATTTTCTCTTTTTCCTTTTTTCTTTCCTATTTATTTCTTTAATTATTTTAATCTTTAAAAGCAATTCTGACAATGCAGAGAAGAAAATATGGCTTAGGAGTGAAATTAGAAAGGAGAAGAAATTTCATATTTGCAGAAAAAGTGCAGAAATCTCAGAGTAAAAAAAATAAGTTAGAACCGTCCTTTGTGAAAGTTCTAGGCAAAAAAGTCTCCCAAAATTGGACCACACCTCTCCAGGTAACTTCAGTCTCTTAAAACCACAAGACAAAACAAGTTGAAAACACCTGAAGATTCTCATTTAAATAAGGCAACTAGCATTTGGGGACTTCCAAGTAATCCTGTCTGTACTTGGGTGTGCTCTGACAATGTTCTGAAGATCCCCCACTCAGTTTGGCCAGATCAGTGCTAACCATGGTATCTGTTGGCACCTAATTCCTTCTGACCTTCAACAGGAGCAAGTTACTTGGTTCTCACTTTCCCAAATCTCCATTTGCCTCACAAGAATTCATTTTACTGGGGATTTGTTTCTTAGGGTGTTCCAGTAATGACATCCTGTTTTCCTGTTCCCAATCCTATGCTGGGCTCCATACAGGTACAAAATTCTATAGAGTGGTGACAGGCTCAGGCTGACTAAAGGACAAAGAGACAGACAACTGGGGGAGAGCACAAATTTGCATGTATTTCCATTATTTTGACACTGGGCAAAATGATTTCTGCATTGACTTCCCCTCAAAGCCACCGAGAATAAAGCTATAAAAGAAGATTATCAGAAAGTAGGCCATGTTGCTCTGCTTATCATATTCATGTTGCCACTTCTTATTTTCCAGAGGTAGGAGATTTCAGGGTGGATTCAGAGGGGATGGCTGGTGCAGCATGCTCTGGTGGTGTGTGCCTTCCTCTTAATCCCAGGGCACAAACAATGTCCTCACATTCCAAGGGTTATGGATCGTTCTTTCCACAGGAATCGGGCATTAGGGGCCAATGCTGGATGAAGAGAGGGGGCAATGCTGAATTTTTGTAGCGTGGCCTAGCAGAGGGTCATGTTTAAAAATAAAAAAAATAAAATAAAAAGACATGGATCAGAATCTAGAGACATCCCATAGGAATTTCTTGTCTCTCTGGCAGAATTTACCAGCTGTAGCAACATGCATATTTCTCTCTCTATTCTTAGGGTAAGAGAACTGCCAATAAAAGCTGCTTTTCAGCTTCACAGATAAAACTATTTTTTCTCTTGCTTGCTATTTTTCCTGAAAGAACTTTGTTTGCTTTTTAACTGTGGAGCAACAGGGCCCCAGAAATTTCAAGTCTGTGATGAAACCTCAGTTACACAGCTCATCAGCTGTGTCTGTAAATTAGCAATGCCTGTATCCCTGGGCCATCATTCTTCTCCAATAATAGGGAGCTGGATCATTGCCCTTCTGGGTGAACATCAAAAGTTGTGGCCAAGAAGATGTGAAACATTGCTTCTAGAAGAAAAGAGGTGAGGACAGCAGAGACACTCAGAACTGCAAGTGCAACTGCTCACTTCATTAAAAAGGTGGCAAATCTGTGGGTGGCAGAATCAAACAGAGGTGGGAGTGTTACAGCCATGATCTTCCATGTTTTCTCAAGCACTGCAGAGCTAAGATATCGCCTCTCACTTCAACATTTGACAGATTTTATTTTATATGTCAGGCACCTCAACTTGAATTTCATTTTAATACTCTGGTAAAGCCTCCCTCCTAGTAATAATGTTCTGCTTTCTGCTTTATAAACCACCACAAAATCCATATGTTTCATGTTAATTCTGTTGAAAATACCTTGAATTGAATATCCTTTTAGAAATTTTGTTACACATTTCCAGCCTTAGAAATTCTTATTTTGAAGACCTGCATCAAAGGGCAGGTTTAAATCTTAGCTTAAAAAAAAAAATATGCTCTGCTGGAGGTGTAGATAGTGGAATCTTTTTTTCCTACAAAAGCAAGAGCAACCTAGTTTAATTGTTATTATGGTCCCTCCCCACTGCTTGCTTTCCACTGTTATACAATAACCTCCTTTTGTTAGAAAGCAACAAAAAAATTAGGTTTAACTATGTCCCCTACTGGTGGCCTTGAAACTTTATGGCCTCTCCCTGATACCCCATGCATATGACAAGGTTCAAACCAGCCTTATTCTTTCTTAGGACAGAAATCAAACTCCTGAATAAACAGAATTATTTCTAGTGGAGGACTTTTTCCTAAATTGCATTTGTGTAACTTGTAATTATATTTCACATGAAGTACCAGGGAGGATTATGGGGAATCTGAGAGCACCTACTGTAAGTATCTATTTCCCATAGAACCCATCAGGGCAAGTTATTAGCCCGTCGTGGTTGTAAATAATGAATTCAATTCAATATTTGGGGTTACCTGGGGTTTAAATTGGTACTGATCTTAGTCTAATGTTTCCAATTTCAGGAATTGAAACACATTACTATCTGCCTTTGCCAGCATGCAAAATGTTAATCTTGATAGATTACATTAATCTTTATAGAGAGCACTTTTTGTTCCACTTATATTTCAGGATCTTAACTCCTCGACATAAGGATGCTTTAGCTCTTTATATTGAGAACACTGCACATTTATTTTAATTGGATAACTGAGCATTTCTGCTTACTGAGCTGTCTGCCTGACATTTGCAAAATGCAGCTTTTTTTTTTTCCCCCAACATAACCTAGCTGTTCATTTTTATAAGGCCTGTCATCCAAAATGCAGAACCTAATCCTTAATTAGTTGTCATATTTGTTTAGATGTTATACATCATCCATTGGACTGAACTGTTTTGTTTACTGTCCTTTCATAATGTCCATTAAATGATTATTTTTGCATTCACTTATGTTTTATTTAACAGTTTTCCTACATGCTGAAATCCTGACTCCCAGGCCTTTTGCTAAAGAGTGGAATCATTAAATTGGCCAAGCACAGAGGCTGCCCAGGCAGTGCAGGGTAAATCACAGCTAACAGAGACAGCCCAGCCCAGCAGGGCTGAGCAGGAAGAAGGCTGGAGAGCTCCAAAGCACCTTAACAACAAGCTTTTCTCCAGTTTGGGTTTTCAACTGTAAATTCCTTCTGGAATCAGGAACTACAAGGAGCCAGCCAGCCCTATGGGAAGGAGAGGGGACACTCCACTGTCACCTGACCCCCTTTAACCAAGCAGCAGGGTCATGGAGGCAGGTTTTATTCACTCTCCAGCAGGGACTGGAATCCAGGGCAGTCCCAATCCCAGGCAACAGATTGTAGAAGTGTTTCTCAATGACTATAATTATTTAAGTGAAATGGAAAGTCTTTCACAGAAGAATTGAGAATAACCTAACCCAATATACTCACGGCAATAACATGCAGAAAAAAAAATCCTGTATAAATTGGGCCAAAAGAAGACTTTTAAAAGCAATCTCCCACATTCATTTATGAAGGTCTTGAACATGTCAGTGGGCATGGCAATTCCCTCCACCTTCCCTTCCACCCAAAACTCATTCTCTGTACCCCTGCCAGGCACTGCAAATCACACAAAGCAAGGTCACCTACCTTGAGTGCCCTGGCAGGACATTTTGGAGGAATCTGAAGAGTGACAGCATCTACTGTAGAGAGTTAAACACCAGCAGAGCAGGAGCTTCTGGCCCTGAATGCTACCTGCCTGGACACCCAAAATGACATTGCTATTTCCAGGTCCCTTCATGGATATAATTCGAAGCCTGTGCCCTTCCCGAGTGGGCAATCTGTGTGTTCCACTGCCCTGCTGCCAGGCAGGAGCTGTGTCCCAGCCAGGGAGTCACATCACTGCTACAACAATGCTGCCATTGCATGGCAGCCATCCTTGGTTTGTGTGGATATAGGAAATACACACAGAGAACTAAATACAGACCAGCAGGAATGGAAAACCTTTCATTTCCAAGCAAGAAAATAAGGATGAGCTCTTGAACATAAAAGTACTTCTAGTATTTTTCCTCCCTGTGCTCATCTCTGTCTTACCTCAGGAAAAGATTCAAGTTGATGGTGCACTGGCCCATCTCTTCCTCTGATCCTAGTCTGTGTCCACCGTGCTTTTTGTGAAGTGCTGAGAGACAATTATTGGTATGCAGAACACTAGGGAAGTGCTGGAGAGGCATGAAAGCTGCCTGGAAAGTCTGGAAAGACTCAGCATAAAGCTCCTGTTATAGTGAGAGGTGAAGCATATGCCCTTTAGGTATAAATGAAGCACCAAGATAATCTTTTATAATACTGGTAAAATGACTCTTTTTGATGACACTTTCATAAATTCTTAAAAGACCTCCCAAAATCATTGTCTCCCTTCTGATCTCACCTCCCACTCAAATCTTCTCATCCCACTGAAACAAGGTTACTTTTTATTTTACTTTTTTTCTTCTTTTTTCTTCTCTCCCTTACACCTACCAAAATGATGATATTTCAGCTCTACTTTAGGGAGGAAATGATTTGCACAGCCTTTTTTCCTCATGCATCTGTACTGTAAAACTGAAAAAATGTGGCAAGAGGAACATGTCAAACTTGCAAAAAAATCACTTCAGGCAAGAAACAGCAATATGACATGACAGCAATTGAAACTGAAGACAAGGTTCCCAGAAAGTTAAAGAAAATTAAATTCTAGTTAAAAAAAGAATCTTAAAATTTTACCCAAATTGGAAGCTAATGAACAACTTGAATGCCCAAAAAGGAGACCAAGGACAGAGTAGTACAAAACATCCTACACAGGAACAGCTCTAAGACCTTCTATAAAGTGTCAATTTAATTTGGGCTAGACAATTAAAGATGTATTAAAACTTTAAATAATTGGAATAAAAATACTCTGCACAGATGACTGCCCTTCCTCTTTTGGTTACACGTGGTGCTTTGCTTATTCCCTGGCCAACTGTTCAACAAAAACAAAGTTTTTATTAATTTAGCATGCATGCTACTTGGCCAAGAAACGAAGCACTACTGCATTAGACAAATAATGATACCAGACAAAAGCAGATGAATCCAACCCCATGAAAGTTACGTGAAATTTATGTGGCATTTCAGGTTCTCCATGTGTGTCTGTGTGTCCCACTTGTATTCAGCTGCTAAGACACTTCTCACCTGCCTTCAGCCCAGACCTTACCCAGTGTTTGGTCAGCTCACCCAGCCCCTGAGGGAAGCAGTGCCAGTGCATCCACCATGCCTGAGGGGCAGGAGAGTGCACTTGGACATTTAGTGCATACAAAGGTATAAACGAGGCACAGCACCATGTCTTCCCACCGGTCCTGGCAAGCATCAGGGTTTCTTTTCCCTGCCTTCCTGGAAGGATTCAGGCACTTGGTAGAATAAAACTTCCTGCTAAACTGCAACCCAAGCAATATTGAATCTCTTCTCTCTGTCTTGTCCTCCTCTGCTAAATTAGAGTATAATGGGAACCCAGGTAGAAGAGTCACATAATTCTGTTGGCCTGCATGTCACCATCCAAACCACATTACCCTCACCAGCCTCACCTGGACCTGCTGGGCATGTCTAGAACTATAGCATGTGGGTGCATTTCCTGTGGCTTGGGCAACAAGCCTGGCAGTACCAGGAGGTGCCTCTGGAACAGCTCTCTTTGCTTGCTTCCCTGCCCCTGACGTGTACAGAAACAGACGCCGTCCGTGAAACTGGACAAGTGGAATTTGGAAGTCTGGAAGATGCCTTTTCCACCCCTATGAGCAAACCCCAATCATTCCCCATTGATCATGCAGAGCTGCCTGAACACCACAGCTGCTGGTGGAACCCTGCCATCTTGGGGAGCCAACCTCCAAGCCAGCCCCACGGCAGTGCCGGGCCGGCGGCAGAGCTGCCGAGGCTGCACTGGTGGCCGTGGGGACAGACACACAGACAGCAGCCCCGGGGGCACCCAGGCAGGACCCAGCCCCAGCGGCAGAGCTGCCGAGGCTGCACTGGTGGCCGTGGGGACAGACACACAGACAGCAGCCCCGAGGGCACCCAGGCAGGACCCAGCCCCAGCGGGAACACCCCGTGCCCCACAGGCAGAGCATTGGGGGCACACCGGGCACGGTGCCCTGGGGCCACTGTGGGGACAGCCCTGGCACCCACACAGCGAGCAGGGAAAGCAAAATGACTTTGAACACCAATGGATTTTTACCTTTTCAGACTAAGCTTTTATTTTGATATTACAAACCATTTTTCTTTATTCACAAATCACGGTTGTGATATAAACACTAATTTCTAAAGACAGATATACACATTTTCTGGGTTTGTAGGGTTGGTTTTTTTTTTTTTTAAATCTGTTTAGAAGTCACTATATTCCACATATGGTAGTAATAATTTTTTCATAAGTCATATTATCAGTAGTTATTTATATAAGTGAAAACATTCCCAATATATATTGTAAAAAAATTTCAAATGCTTTTCTTACATAACTATTTTAGACATACATTTTAAAATGACTACTAGGAGTACTGTAGGAGTTTTATAAACAAAATATTTTCTAATATGGGCTGCACCCTCAACCTTTCAAGATAATTTTAATAGACTAAAACGCCATATAATCATTTGGAGGGTGGGAGCTGTAAAGCCATCTCAGGAAAATTAAAATTGCAAATAAATTCTGTTATTCTCCACATTAGACATTTTGTGTGTGCAATTCCAAAAAAAGATGTCCCATCCACACTTTAAATTGGAAGCCTAAAATTTGGTAAACATTTTTCAAGTTGCTTTCATCATGGTGTTTAAACAAAATTTACTTTTTCTTTTTATTAATAGGAGGCTTGTTTTGCATATCTTACATAATAAATGTGGGGATCGAACTCTTAATAAATTTCAGTTCATTCCCTCACCAGTATAAATATATGTTACTGCCCCATTTTTCATTGATTAATATAGTCTCTTTCTCTCTCCGTTTCAATTTTAAAGATAATTTATCATCCTTAGATATAAATGCTACAGAAACTTCGTTTTCAAATCTTGTGAAACTTTATTGATGGTTATTGTTCAACTGATCATACTGCATGCACATACGATGACAAAGAGAAAGCCTGATCACAAACACTTTTTTTAAAGCAGAGTTGTTATAGCAAGTTGGCAGGTTCACAGCGGTGAGTTGATCATTTACTAAGGTGCTGCTCGGGAGGCAGCACGTTACACATGAGGATATAACTACCTGCAGCAAACCCCTGGCGGGACGCTTTGCCGCGTTATTTATTTAAATACAAAACCAAGAAGACCCGTGACAAACACCCCAACTTAGGTTAACTTGTAAACAGGACAACATGGAAAGAGTCCAAACATATGCACAGACAAACTGCAATTTTTCAGTGGTGCCTGGAGGCGCCTCCTGGGTGCTGCTGGCCTGGGCACGGCTGGCAGCTCTGCCAGGAGCAAGGGGGCAGGAGAAGGTCCTTCTGTTGTCCACGTGCAAAAGTTCTCTTGGGCCCAATACTGAGCAGTTTGGGTTTGGAAATTGAGCGGGGAGGGGGGGAGGGGGCAAGTTGTCACGCCTTGAAAAATTGCAGATTGTTTACACGACACAGTCATGTTTCAAAAAGTACCAAGCTGATGAAAATACCATGATTATCTCTACTCAATGATCGCAATACTTGTAAAATGCTTATATAAATCTGAATATGATTATCATATAATTCCATAAAAATGATACGTCTGTCTCTAACAGTTGGTCTACTAGGCTAAGTCTAAAGCATCATAGGCTGTGTATTTCTAGAACTTAACAACTCCACTGCACGGATGTAAATTTTATACATTTTTTTTTTTTTTTTTACTGGTACAAAGAATTTAAGTTTTTATTACTTTCTTTTTTGGAAAAAAAAGAAAAAAATAGAAACAGTGCTTTTATCACCTTTTTATTATTGTTTTTTTTTTTTTTTTCCCTCCCATAATATAAAAGTCAGCAATGATATCAATAATTTATTTTACTGGAAGAAATATAAAAAGAATGCTTGTTAATGGTCTAACTAGCAGGTTTTTGCCTAAATAACTAGTTATGGTTAAATAGCTGAATACTGCCTGGTGGAATGCTTTAAAAGGGTGCCTTCGGACAGCTTTCAATCTGATTTTTATGTACAAGTGTCGACAGCAGCACCCCTAATAAGAACATAACCTTTGGCTTTGAACAAACAGTGAATAATTTAAGACAGGTGATATATGATAGTTGGTGCAGTGGGGCCCCTTTTTGCTTCATTAATTTATATTTTAGCCAAACCCCATTCCCCTGTCCCAAATTTCCCCCCTCCCTCCCTCTCATAAACTAAAATAAATGTAGATGCAGAAAAAAATGACTACTGTAGTCACTTACACTCTTACAAAACATGTGATAACCCCGATAGCTTAATATTCAGCATATATAATTCATTTACA
>JACBWW010000025.1:1358375-1490875 GCA_020086605.1 Lanius collurio | reverse complement strand
TAGCAAGCAAGGTTTAACAATGCCCTTGATATCCCTTAAAAAAACCCAAACAAACCACATCACTTTTGAGCCTTATGGGAACAGTAACCACAGACTGGTCTCATTCTGTGCAGCTACCTTATTTTTCAGATACATGTACAAATTTACTTTTTTTGAAAAGAGGACAATTTTTCTATTTTGTTATCATGTATTTGCTCCTCCACAAAGCTAATCAGCTGAGGGAAAGCTGAGAAAGGAATGTTTCCATGGCATATGCACTCCTCCACCACCCACTACTGTAGGTCCTGGATGTGAGGTAGAGAATAAGACCAAATTATCTGAACTAAACATTCCCATCTACCTAGAGACATCTTCAAGGACGGAGCAGAAATTACCACACACAATAAGTCCTTAATTCTCCATCTCCCCGAGCCAACATTTGCCAGATTATGAGGGATTCCTTTCATATGGAAATCCAGCAAATCATCTCCTGTGACAACTGTGCTCACTGAAGGGTTCAGCATGGAAGAGACAGACTGAACATCCCTGTCTCTGACTCTCTGCACAAACAGAAGGCCACAGGCTTGCAGAAGACACATGCTTTTTTTTTCCCCAAGAAGATATAACCACACATCTTGATTTAAAAAAAAAATAGAAAAAAGGTAGAAAACAGTTCAGTAAGTATAAACTTCCAAGTGTACAGTGGTTAATAGTCAGCACTGTCAAATAGAAATTTTCTTCCCAGCAAGAGTGCAGCATTTTGGGCAAAAGTAAGTGTGTCTAAGATCTCATAAAGCATTCTAAAGTCTGGATGTTTCATGTCAAAGTGCAACCATCATAGCTGAAAGCCTTCAGTTGTGCTGTCCTGTTTACTTAGTAAATCCAAACTCCTATTAAGGGATAATACATTAAAAAATAAATTGATTTACTAAAGTACACCAAATTCATGAGTGTAGGCTCTGTACCTCACCCCACAGCTGTGTGTGCTTTAGATTTGGGTAGAGAAGTCTGCATTGCTATCCCAGGTATGCACAAAATTCCAGGGGTAGCAGCATTTTAGGCAACTGCTTTCCTTAAGACCTGGTCTGAAACTCAGGAAAATATGTGTAAAAGGCTTATATATAATATATTAGCTCCTCTTTCACATCCAAAGTATTGATGAGTAAGAGATTGAATTTATATATCAATTCTACTCAAATACTTGGTACCCAAGAACAACAGTCTTTAGAAATCACCCAACAAAGAAAACTGGCAATTCCCACTGGAAAATAAAGGGAAGGAAAGCAGTTCACATCAGTCCATGTTGGGTAAATGACTTGGTGATGCTTTGAGCTGGAAAGGCAGTTTGAGAGCTCTCTTATGGGTCTGACACTGATGCCACACTCTGGAGCCTCCCTGGTAGGAAGAACTTCCCTAAACCTCAAACCTTGGCAACCCTCCACATCAGGATGCAAACAGGATTTAGAGATTTGAGATACTCAGCTCTGATAGGACCTTAACAGAATCCCTCATGTCTTGTTCATCTACACTGCAGGGAAGAAGACACTACCTCTAAATCTGAGAACCTGTTTTGAATATCATTATAATTTCAATTCTTTCCAGTCAAATTTCATTCAAACAGTAAGAAAACATCTAGGAAGGGAAAATTATTAATTTAAAGGTAAGATATGTTTCCCTCACATCCTTAGTAACATGCAGGAGGAATTGCATTTACTATTATTTTACATTCTTTAATGCCATGACTATTATTTTTAAAGCAATGGGAATTGGTACATTTCCCCATTTTTTGTTTCTGTTTTTCTTTAGGGTTTTTTGGGGGTTTTTTTGTTGCTTTTTTTTTTTCCTTGATTAGCTGGTATTGCTGCAATGCTAAGCAAAGACTTCAAATCCATATCTGCAAAAAAATAATTTTAAAAATTAATTTTGGTCTAGTGGTAGGGCTGTATTTGGCCTCCATCCTACATCCCTTTTCCTGCAGGATCCTTGCCTGTGTCCCAGTGCCTCACAAAACCAAGTCCAACAGGTCACCTAGAATGGCACTAAGTGGCCCAGATGCAAGGGCCACTTATAAGGAAGGACCAAGCCTGAATACACAGGGCTTAGGCTGTATTAAATTATTCTTATATTTAAGCCAACTACTGAAATAACTGGCAAGTTTACAACACGGATAAATAAAACATGTTGCTAATAATAACATTATTATATCAATATTCCACGGGAATCTTGACAACTGAGGGGAAAATATGGATAAACACACACATTAAGCAATTTCAAAAGATGAAAATATGACTATTTCAACCTGGTGTTGACTTCTGAGTACATTTTTATCACCCTTTTTCCAAAGCAGAAATCACTTATTGTGTATTACATTTTTTTACCCTTCTATGTAAACCACATCTCTTTCTTAAAACAAAAGAGTTGTGAAGAAATCCTACCCTAACAAGTGTGACCAAAGTTAACACTTGCTCCTTAAAAAAGAATGGGTTACACTTATATTATGATGATGCTAAAGCTTTTACAGTGATAGTAACATAGAAATGTTATTTCAGAACTAGTGATCCTTAAATTCTTGTTAAAACAACAAACACTTCTTTTTCTTTTACAGGATATTGAAATTTCACTTAAACAAATGTGTGCAATGAAAACATAAAATAAAATGGAAAAGGAATTCTCCCTAATCTTCTGTAAAAGAAAATAAAGCATATAAAATTCAACAGGACAATTTTCATTTTTGCACCCTCCTGAATACACTTGTCATATGTAAGCACAAACATGGATGAAAATATTTCCAAAGGGGAAAGAACACATGCTCAGATATTATCTGGGAAAAAATGCATTGAAATTCCTCTGTGATGAACAGACTTTTTTTTTTCTCTCCTCAGGGTGACCTCTACCTTCAGAATATGATGGTTTTATTATGATTAATAAATTTCATTTCCACAGAGGAAAGGAACAGTGTCAGCTTAAACTTAAAGCAAGTGGGTTTCTTTTTAAATGCTAATTTTTAAACACGCCCTTGCATGACACCAAATTTAGAAGCTCAGAAGGTTAGCAGAATAGATTCTGATTTCCAGGCTGAAAATAGTAAGAAGGATTTAAACTATATTGTCACACTGCAAATCAGTGAGCTGCTCCAGCCACACAAGCACTGCTTCATTTACTCCCTGTTCTGCCAGCGTGCTTACTTCTCACTACAATTAGTGGCATTTAAATGCTTTGGGATAATTTACACTGCAAATTGTCATTCTAGGTAAACAACTTACTAAAATTTAGGACATGCCAATGGTAAGGTTTTGAATACATTAATAGTCAATGCAATCCTCTGTGTGTTTTACAGAATGCTAAAACAATGGATCCAAAGCAATACACACCAATTCTTGTCTAAGAACACAGCTGATGAACAATTTTGCTGCATCACTAACTAGAACAAGGTATGTTCCTCTGTTTTCCACTGTATCTGGGACAAGTATGCAGAACATCAAGGGAAAAAATATGTTTGCTAGCATTTTGTTGTCATACTGACACAGGTTCTTAAATAGCTGGATTAACAACTTACTGGGAAATAAGTGAGAAAAAAACCCAGTGTAGCCATGCTAACTTCTGTAAATACAGCCATAAACTCCCCACCAATATATGGTATGTACTTCTTTATGCTGTGCCTCAATCTCTTCAATCATTTTCAGTAGATTTAAAAATGCAAAAATATTCCATAAAAGGACAATTTGTTGTTCATTGAGCAAATTAAAAAAAAATAATTAAAAAAGGAAAACAGTGGTATTTATTTTGTCAGGGCCTTTGAAAGGGAATCTCTAAGTTATCAGTAGTAGGTATTGCTGAAGTCTCTAAAAATTGGGGAATTCTGTGCCTCTCTAACCATAATTTCCATTTCAGGATGTTAAAACCTTTAGTATTATGGCTTATTTTCCATACCCATTTTGGAGCTCCTAAATAACATATACACAATATGGTTTAATAGCATAATTAATAAGGAAAAATTCACCACATAAAATTTGAACCTTAACATTTTCCTCAAGTGATTTGAGAACTATAGCAGGAGGATTTTAAAGAATTTGATGCACATTTCATTATCAACTCCCCCCCATTTTTTCAAGTCTACATGTTGCTAGAGGAACTACAGAAAATTATGAACCTGCTTAAGGATTATAACGAGAGAAGCTAAAAATTGGGCACTACTTCAGATAAATCTAACTCTGACCTCAGCCATATTACAAACCAAGCCTAGGTACCACTGGAAAGCTTATCTTTGTAACTTTTCCTGAATATCACCTCTTCTTTACCTGCTTTGATAGTAATTGAACAATCAAGTAATAAAATTGCTCCTGGAAGGAATACAAGGAAAGCAAGGGTTGCCTGGCCTTAACCACGTAATTTATTCCAATAACTAACTCTGTGCTCTTCCTCTTGGTGACAGAACTATGATGGATACCAAGAGAGATGACATGAGCAGCACAGCTCCTCCCTGTGCACCTCAGTCACAAACTCCACTGCTGAGAAATATTTTAGGCTCACTGGGTCAAATCTGGGCAGCAGTGGTAGCCCTTCAGCTTAAAATTCATCCCTCTGCAGTAGGATGGTGTCTGCTTGTGGTGCTCAACAAACGTGCAAACAATTAATTAATTAACTTCATTTTAGACATTAACACCAAGTGACTTTGGGCATTTCAGTCACCTCAGTGACCAACGAGTCTTTCTCACTACCTCAGAAGGCAATGGACAAAGATGTCTCTGAAGTTTTTACTTAAGATCCAGGAAATTGAAATCAGCTGATAAAAACAGTTTCCAGGTATTTTCCTTGATTGGAAAGGTCAAGAATGCTAAAATTCTCTATGCCAAGCTTTGAATGCACACTCTCAAACACTGAGGTCTCTGTAGAAGGGAGGACCATACCATACTTTATTCGTAGCATCTTCCTCCTCCATGCCCTATAATGTGCTACAGATTTGTGATGTGGAGCAGAGAAAGAATTGGCAAGTGACAGGCAGCACAACAAAGAGAGAAAGTTCAAGGTGTGCTGCAGGGCTGAACTCCTGCATGCCTGGAGAGCCAGAAGGGATTTCCTACCACTATTGTACTAACACATTCCTAGTTTTTCACAGAGATAAGAAACTTGACCAGGGTCTACCATAGGTAGAGGGCAATAATGAAAGGTTTCCGTGAAAGGATCTTCATAAATATGTCATTGATGAAATATTAAAAGCACTGTTTACTTTTTCCTGCAGGTTGGAGAAAGGAGTAAGTTGAGAAGCCTGTGCAGACTTTTCTGTATGTAGAGACAAATTTCCAGTTCTTGGCTGTTTACTTATGTATGTCACATCTCAGTTTGGCCAGTTAATTTCCTTGCTAATTGACAGGCATGTTTTGCAGAAGTTTCACTGATGCTCAGATGTGGTTTTAATTTTGCTTCTGTTTGCCAGCCTGTGTCTTCTTTTAAAATTTGCGAGATGCTTGCAGCCAGCCAAAGCTGAGCTGCCACTTTCTAAACATTTAAATAAACATGATTGATACCAGTTAATTTGCAGAAATGCAGAAGGGTAACAAACAGCAGCACAGGCGACTTTGCCTGAACTGATGCTGGATAACTGCTATGGAGCAACCCCAGGCACAGATCTCAGCTTTAGAGCTCTCACTCAGTTTCAGTCTTGCTGTCTGGATTTACACCAGGGGGGGAATTGAAGCTGATGCCTGGTCAAAAGTCTAACAGAATTCTATGCTACCACCACCACCTTTCTCTGTATCGTCTATCCAAGAAACTTAGATTTTATATAAACTTCCTTAATAAAAGCCACTGGAGAATCTGAGGCTTGCCATCAGGTGACACCTAAACCCAGCTCTATTCCAATGAAAACTAAGCTTTTCTTGGGTCTATAAAGCATCTTCTTATAACTATTGCTCTTATATTTAGGGACAATAAAGCTTGAAGAAATTCTTACCTAGTTCAATAATAAATATACCAGGTACTTTATTTATTACATTTTAAAGCAGTCTTTTGTGTTCATGTATAAAGTTTTGCAGCCTGCAACCATAGCGTTGTTTTATATTTATTGGCAAATGATAATCTCAAGATAGTAAAACTGAATCCTTGCTCATTTAATGGATTTGTATATAGGCATCCATACATGCACACACACACAAAGCATCTGTCATGTGAACTATTTCCAGTCTATCAGAGAAAAACCAATCTAACTGCTTCATTAAAAACCAGCACAGGAGAGGCACACGTGCTTATAGGCACTTGTTGAGGACAAACACAGATTATTCACTATTTCTGTTATCAAAGGAGCTTCACATTGCAAATCCTCCATTTACAAATCACAGGACCTCAGCTTTCCTTAATCTTGTCATGTTGTCACATTTGAGCAGCCATGCGAACTGACCCAGAACCGCGAGCACCGGGCGGGCAAGCTGTCACACAGATAGTGACAGGGACGCCAGCGAGGGCTGCCAGCGTCTCCACTGGGTGACAAAAAGGAATTCATCAAACCTCAACAAAGGAGAACAGAGGATAATCAAAGTGTTTACTGATTTTTATCGACTGATCCAATAGCTCAACGTCTTCAGTACACAACTACCCAGAGCAGTAAAAGCTGTAACAAATGGAATTCCATATAAGCAACTATTTATAGCAGCAGTAAATGCAAGTTTAAACTGCCAACATAAAGGACACTTGAATTTATAGAAGAAGTTTAATTTTGTGCATTAGTGCAGCATTTCCTAGTCTTTCCAGAGCAAAAACTACAGTATCTGCCATTTTTCACAGGGAACAGCAGTACAGCCTTAAATAAATACTAGCACAAAGACCATACAGATGCTCCTTCATCTTCATTTTTTATTTGATTAGCAGAAGAGCATAACATAATAATAAAAGCATCTCATAGAAAATGGTTATTTTCCCAAATTGCTTCATGAAACTAAGTCAAACCCATTGGCAGCAACAGTAAAAGGGAAGAACCTCTCTCAAGCGAGCATATGCCCTCACCCAGTAATTCTAACAGGCTGAAGGAAATACCTCTGAAGCTGCATTCTTCCAAACTAGTTTGGATTGGACTCTTTCAAATTCCTTGTGAGGCTATGATCTGATCTCTAATATCTCCTACCAGACACATGAAGAGGTCAATGAGATGTATGCAAGTTCAGATGGCAAAATTTTGACCAGCTGCAATTATTTATGTACCCTGGCAGAGGCAGGTTTGCCACAACAGGCACTGCAGCCATTCCAAGCACTTCATCAAAGATTGTTTTAAATAAGTATCTCCATATTTGCTATTGTTCAATGGAATAAATTTGTGGCAGTGTTAGTGCTGACAGGTTAATGATAGTATACAGGAAAATTGCAATGACTGGAGCAATTGCATTTGTTAAAAATGGCCAATATTCTCCTCAAGTATTTCAATAGCACAAACCCCATGGTTTGCTTATTGAAGCTGCTTGACTTTATTCAAACCCCATGGTTTGCTTATTGAAGCTGCTGGCTGGAGTTATAAAGTTAAACCTTTCAGAATGTTTAATCTGTTTTGGAGACTCTATCTTTCTCCAAATGGAGGTCAATAACTTAATTTAAGGCTGTCAACTTCCAAAGCTTTATAAAAGCATTTCTTTTGCTTGCATGCAGACACACACACACATAGAGAATCCTTCCTCCTGGGACTGATTCTGCTCAAAAATGTAAATAGATACAGTCACAATTGGACAGATGTTATATCCACTTCCACCATACTTCATTCCAAATTCAGCTTTATATATACCCTTGCCTCTCTCTGTTATTTCAAAATCATAAACTACAAATACACTTGGGAGAAAAATAATACCAAGCATGCATCAGCACTGGATTTTTTTGCTTCTACACAAAGGCTGGATAACAGTTAAAAACTGGAAGAAGAGAGCGAGAATAATATAAATATAAAATAATAACCCCGTCCCATTTTAACACAAAAAATGTAAAATGGCATTTGCAGGTACGTCTGAGAATGCACTTGCAGAAAACTCTAAAAATGCTTTTTCTTTACAAACTACGAATTTTGATGTTATGAAACCTAAAAGAGGAAAAAAATAGATTGAGCACTGATTTGAAAAATTCACTAAGAATGCTACAGCTGCAAAATGAACAATGTTCTGCAACCAACATGTAAATAAATCATGGGTTTATTCTGGGTCTCATTCTGATTTATCCAGAGAGTGATAGGGCAGATGCTCATTGCCCCCATCAGACAAGAACCTCAGGATTAATTCTCCCCTAGTGGAACTATTGTCAGGAATTTGCTAGAGGAAAGTCCTCAGAGATCCTTGTTAAAATTCCATCATCAAACCACCAGGAGGTTTCCCTGTCTCTGTTCTAGTTCAGATCTGTTTGCAAACCCTTTAATCATGTCTGCCAGAGAAGATCTATCCCAGAAGTGCAGAACTTCTTTTCTGAACAGTAATTATTCTCAGCCTCAGAATGCACCGAATGCAATCAAGAGTGAAATGTTTTTAAATTTCCCATGGAAGGATCCCTCTGTCAGATATCTGAGGAGGTTTCCCTTCTGTAATGTGCATTCAAGAACGGGCATGGACACACAAATAGAAATGTATATATGGAGACAAATTGCTCATAATACATTTATCTACTCAAGATTATTTTATTCCCAAAACAAAAAAAAAGATAACACGTGGCTGAGGGCTAAGTATCCTCTGGCAGGAATGATGAAGGATTAGAAGAAAAGAGTGAATTTTACCAGCAGAACCACCCAAGACCTCCCATTTCCAACTGAAGATCAAGTTCCAACCAAAGCTTTGCTAGTTCTATTACTGTTTGGAATCCACAAACACACACGTTCCCTATAGGGAAGCAATACAAACATACATATACTCACATTTCAAACATTGAGCATGTTATAAGGATCTTCACTTGATATCAACTTTACAAACACAGTAGAATTACTATCATTGAGCTTAGCAGCACTAAAAAAAGCACTATAAAATCACACTACAGCTGTTTTGCATGCATCTGAAAAACCACAGGAAGGTTAGCTTTGGTTCTAAAAGTATCTCTATGTTTGCTCCATGTATTAAAACATAAAACATCAGATAATAAAAGAGTTGGAAGTCAACTTACAAATTCAAAAGACCAAATTCAACTTTGGCAATCTGACTCACAGGAATATGGGCCGTAGAATTGCTTTCTTACGCAGCCAAAAGTCATTTAAATTCTATTACTGAAACTTAGGTGTATAAGAAACAGCAGGTACAGGCTTTCATCAGCTTTCTCCTTCATATCTTAGTGCAAAAAAAGGCACCTACAGTCACCCACGATGAACGTGTTTATCATATGCTTAAAAACATGCCTAGCCAAAGACCCTTATTGTTGAATCAATGCAACAGAGGTAATCAACTGGTAAACTGAAAAGTTTTAATAAATACATACAGAGATCCATTTCCTTTTGTGTAAAGTTCACTGAAAGTCCCAATAAATGAAAGTGTTATATTTTTGACTGGAATTCTAAAGAAGTAATATATGGAATATCTACAGTAAAGTCTCGGGCACTTTAATTGTGCCTGAATTGAGAGAGAAAAATTTCTGTATTAGAGCAATAATTATCACTTAGAAGGGTTCACGTTGCAAAACTGGCCCCACAGACACCACATCTAACTCAAGAATTCCAAGTTAAAAATTTGCTAAAATAAATATATTTATTCTTACTTAGCCAAGCTTAGATTTACAAATTAGTAGGCTCCCTACTACAGCTCACTTCAGTGAAGAGCTGAGCAGGAAGCTTGAGTAAAATAACAAAAGCCAAATCCCAAGCTGAGTGATATAAAGAATGTGACAAATGTTGGCTTCTCAAAATGTATTTTCTTCATAATTTATAGGACTTGGAAAAATCTATGTTAAATCAGGTTTCACTACAGAAGAACTTTTCAGATTACCACCAAAAATGCCACAGCTAGCATAGAGATTACGACAATTTTAGCATATTTTGCGTTAGCTGTGATCATCTTTTCCATTAATAAATGCTCTTTACTTGTTTCTATGTAGATCATCATGGCATAACCAGAAATCTCATCACCTTTCATTTATTTCTGCTAACATAAAACTCAGCAAAAACTTCTTCATACCAACATTTGAATTCCCACTATATACCCTTTCATCCTTCAATATGAGAAGCTTCTATGAACTTGACTTTTTGCACATCATTATTGGCAGAATGTCCCAGCAATGTTACTATTTATTTTTGCCTTTTTTGTTTTCTTACGTAGTAACACAATACCATCCTTACCTGAATTAAGACTAAGCTTGTTCAAACTCTATTGATTAAAAGAGAGAAAACCTCTTGACATATTCAATATATTTATAAAATATAAATAAACCTTTTAAAAACATTGTTCATTCTTCCACACCCATGGCTTACAACACGATAGTATATCAAGACTTTTTACTTACTAGAGAGCGATCCTCTGAAGGCACAGACCCTCTCTCCCACTATCTCATCCATAGGATAGACTTTGTGAGTGCTTTAGGGTCTGCAATACCCTTGTGGGCATCATTTGCCCCCAACGAGTTGAAAAGAAAATTGTTACATCTATAGCACTTACAATGTCCTACACACAAGAGCCTTCGCTCTTTTCATCAGTTCTGTTTGCTTTGACTTTGGAAAATCACAGTCCTGAAGCTTTCATTAGAAGGTTTAACATAACCTTACACACTAGGCCATAGGATATTTAAACTGGAAACAAAACACCAAAGTCAGCAAAATAACCTAACGGCTTTCATATGGCAGAACCTATAGGCTGAAGCCATAAATTCATTAAACTATTCCAAAGATTTATACTATGGACTTTCCTATGCTTTGTCTTACGATTAAATGCAGCATGTGAAAAAGGATATTGAGACCTGGATGGATGCATCAAGAAGTATCAATGATTGTTACCTGCAGAGGTGTTACAAGAAATTTCATCTGCTGCAACGAAGACGAATTGATTTCTGCAAGAGAAGATAAAATTCACAATACTGCTTGCTGACTGGGAAATGTGCTAGCTGCCAATTGACTTGATGTTTACAGATGGGGTAGGGAAAGGGTGCTTAAATTTAATGAATGTAGCAAGAAAAAGTGTTGAGTACTATAGAGTTTATAAGGATCATGAGGTAGACATGCTGGGATCTTTTAAATGAAATAATGGTGACATTTGGATATGGACTATGTACAAACTCTTGCATTGGAAGCTTCATGTTTAGTGTTACAGATATGTCAATATATTTATGAAGTCTAATAAAAATAAAACAATATATTGATATAGCTATTAAAGGGCACTATGGCAAAATATGTAAAAAGCGCTTTTGAAAAAAAAATTAAACTGCAATTTACTTTGTGCATCTGAAAGGAGGATATTGAAATTAAAATATTTTGCTTTTTCTACGTCTAATATAACTGCAATCAGAAAATTAATTTTCTGCTATTTATTAAAAAAATGACAAAGTATATTCTCATATACTGTCATCCAAATACATAGAAAAGTCTTTTGCAGAATCTTAGGAGAATAAGCTAGAGATATGAGTAATTTAATATAAACCTTCTCTTGCAAAATTCTTTTTTAAACCAGGTAACATAAAAAGAGAAACGCTAAATGCACTAGTATTTCAAAATATAGAAAACTTAATTGTGGCACAAATCCTGATTTGCCCTTTCTGAAGTCCAGGCAAACAGGAGTTGGGTTAGTGGAGACCATGTTTAAGGATTAACATCCAACGATTCCTTTATATGCATATACACAGCTTCCTCCGAGTATTTCTGTGTTGGGCAGGATTAAGGACCCGGGTGAAGCGTTAACTCCTGGGTGTGGTTTCCTCCGGCTGCACACAGCTCCTCCAGCCCGCAGAGCAGAACCTGACCCTGATGCTCGGCACAGCTTTAATGCAAGAGTCGAACAAGCAGGAGCCAAAGTATGCAGGCTGAGGACTGCCTGGAAAAACAGCTCTGCAAGCATTAAGTACTGAGGATCCTACTGAAAACCATGCAGGAGCAAACATCCCTTAGGGGCAGCAAAACCTTGAGGAGTTAAAGCCCTAAGGGAACAAAATCTATTTCTATTACTTCACCTCCAATGTATCAAGAGATTTGAAATTCTCATTTAGAAATCTGTGAACCTTTTTACTTAGAGGTTCATGTTCTAGGGGGGAAAAAAAATAAATCCAACACCAAACAAGGAATCTGCAATCTGTACTGTTGGGATAGGATTGCTAAAGCTCAAAAGCAGATCATGGTGTCTGCCCTACCAGAAATACGGACACTGCCTGTTAGTGTGAATGTAACGATCAAATTGTACATTCATTTTCAACTGATGTTAAATTGGTAGTTATGCTCTTTATTTTATCATCTGCAACAGTTTCAGGAGCTAATGAGATTTACCTCACAAGTAATGTTAAAGACATGCATGCAAAAAACCAAAGAGGGATAAATTTCACATTATAAATACAGAGCTACTCTGTATTTACTCACTGTATTTACTGCTACCACCTCTGTGATAATTATACAGACAGGAAAGGTTAGATGCTTGCCTAAAAGGGACTGAGCCAGTAGCAAAGCAGACTTACCAGCTACTGTTTTACAGAAAATCCTTCTGACTCGTTTCTAGGAAGCTCTTAAACTGCCCTTTTATCTAAATGAAAAGACCTCTTTTCCTTAAAAACTGCCTCACAAGTGGTTACTGAGAATCTCCTTTTGTTTATCTCTGCTCAGTACAGCAGAACATTTAGCCACAGATTCTCTATCTTCAGATGTTAAAGTACAGAATTATCTGCAAGGGCAATATGCTGGTTTAGTGCCTCTAGAAAGACCCCAGAACACTAACTGCAATTTGTCCTTTGGAATGAAAAAAATTATTGAAACTGTTCTGAAATCGTACTCTTTTATAACCAACTCTTTGCTACTGACTGGGAGAAAACTAATTTTAAAAAAATTAACCCAAACTGATATCTAGTTTAAAAACAACTGCTAGAAGCATCTCTTGTACTGCGTCATACAAAGATACTATTTTGCTTTTGTAAAATTAATTTCACAACTCCACACATAACTTTTAAAAGTAGAAAGTTACATATTGGTCAGCAAAGCAACTGTGAGAATGAAAAGACTAGAGGCTGGAGTCCAATAAGCCAGTTCAATATTTTATAACTGATTTGGTGTTATTTGCAGCAATCACTAGAAATCCTTCAGTGCTTTGATGGCTTTAATGTTCTTATAGTGGCAGGTTTTTTATTTAGCTAAATTCGATGCTGTTGTTTACACAGGCCTAGAGAGCAAAGTGCTCATCACCAGGTATCACACCTGAAGGCTCAGAAAAGGGTCAGTCCTCTGTGAGGAGACCCCCAGAGGCTGCAAGGGGAGTCCTCTGGGGTGAAGCTGGCTCTGTGCTGCATCAGACTCCTTCTGTCCTAAGGCAGGGGCAGAGCAGAGGTGGCAAAGGACAGCTCACCTTGCCCAGGCCTCTGCAAATGGGGAGTGCTCCCTTTAAAGCCCAATTTTCTGCACTGACTCTATGGAGAGTACGAGGCTTAAAAATCTCACAAGGAAGATGTGATGAAAATTCATGGTGCATTTTAGGTTGGTTTAGTGTTCCTCATCACTGCTACACTTTTAATGATTCAAAAAGGTGCAGGAATTGTACAGGACCCAACTTTATTATACAATAAGCCCTGCTCAATTAAGATACAAAATCACTTCCATAATTTAATTTTTGTATTAACAGTGAAAGTATAGAACTAAATTTTTACTGTTCACTGGTTAATACTTCAGGTGTAAAAGAACACAGATTTAAACAACAGAAACCTTTTTTTTTTTTAATAAAATTTTTAAAGTTGTTATTGGCTGTAAGATAGGGAAAAAAAAAACCAAACAAAAAAACCCCAGAACCTGAAAGGATAACATGACAAATACATTGACCTGAATGTACAGTTGGATATAATCAACCTGCCAGATCCTCACACCCTGAGCTAAGTGCAATCCTTTTAAGTGCAGGAGTGGCACCCTTTGGCAGTCAGAGCTCTCTGATGTCTCCCAGACAGTGTGGGTCAGGAAAATGTGCTGCTGGGATTCCAAATGGCTGTGCTCCATCCGAGCAGCTACTTCCCAAGGGCAAACACTCTGCAAACTACTGCTTCTCTCAAGCCTATATATCAATTTTTATCTCTTCTAGCAAATTGAAAACTAACACATTTTTTACCAGTATGGTAATAAAGATGGTTTTAAATTTGGGGGAAAAAAAATGTTTAAATATTTGATATATATCCTGAATTCAAACAAGAACAGAAGGGGAGGACAACAGAAGTATTATTGAGTGATTTAGATACCCTTTCTTCCTTTGGGGTAGTTATTGAACTTGCATTACACCACCTTCAAAGGTTTGAATATGTTCTAATTTCCTCTGCTCCACTCCCTTAGCCCCTTTGGCAGTAACAAATGTGTGCCTCTAAGGCCCCACATCTGAGAGAAACCTCTCTCTTTTGGCACCTGCTCTTTCTATCCAGCAGACATTTTACACATCCAATACATTCCATGCTCTCTTCCTCTCTTCTTGATACTTTGTGGTGAAAACATGCCATACTACAGAATAGAGATTTTCTATGGGGGTTTTAAGTTCTTTAATCACTGGAGCCTGAGCCTTGTCCTTGCTGTGGGTGTCTCATAAACACAACCATTTCTGTGAAGAAATACCTGAGCCCACTTTACTATTGGTAAATTCAGAACCTGCAAGCAGGAGATAGGAAGAGATTCAGAGACTGGGTCTCAGACACTCTTTCTTTATGACTTGGGGGATCTAGCTATCAGGAAGCACAACTCCAACCTAAATCCAGAATAAACTGCTACCCTGAGTGCTCACTCTCAAAGTTGCCATGGAATCATCCCACCCTGGGAAAGGATGAGCCCCTCTGTGTCTGCACTACTCCCCACTCCTGGAAAAACCCCAGCTTCCCACCACCCCTCTCTCCTGCAGCCCCTGGCCCTGCTGCTCTCCAGGTGCACAGAACTCCCAGGTGTCTGGGAAGTTTAGAAACTCAGGTTGTTATGGGTGGAACACCGAGGCAGGGGTCGATGTGTGCTCTGTGTGTCCTCTCCTGTCCCCAAACACTGGGGGCACTCGGGCTGCTCACCACTGCTTCCCTCAGCACACGACTGAGAACAAAATTTTGACACACACCTCATTTCACCCAAGACTCCCCTAAGTTTTCAATCCTTCCTCCTCAGCAGCACAGAGCTTCCTTAAAATGGAAGCCATACTAGAGGTCAAAGGGGATTTTAAGAAATTAATCACACTGGCTCTAGCAAATTTGAAATGTAAAAGAAATGATAATCCACTAACATACAGTGATTATGCTTTAGAGGCCTGAATTCCTGGGCTTTGCTGACAAACTTCACAAAACCAGACAGAAATAATTCTGCTTAACACAGAGGTGCAGACCCCCACCCAAAAATGCAGCAACTGCCAAAAACAGTGCAGAACCTCAGAACATCAAAAATTAGGATGAAGGCAAATGCAATATTGAACAGAATTTACAGTGGGAAGATATAAACTATATTTAATCAGTTGACTTTTTCTGGTAAGACCACCGTGGAATCGACAAACAAAGCCAGTATTTAGAATTCAGGGATCAGAATCTCAGTTGGTAAAATTGATGCAGCTTA
Source organism: Lanius collurio (assembly GCA_020086605.1). NCBI lineage: Eukaryota > Metazoa > Chordata > Aves > Passeriformes > Laniidae > Lanius > Lanius collurio. The sequence continues at coordinate 1,475,226 of JACBWW010000025.1, read as the reverse complement.
ACCCAAAGCACTGACTTCCCTTCCTGGAGCTGCTCCAAACTGTATTCCCCAAGGATCTGGTGCTAACTGTTGAGTGTAGCAATGATTTCTCCCAGCAGAGTTATATGTGGTACATCTGTACATTTCTCCACTATATTATTAAAGCTATTATGTATTTCCTTCATGCTTTAAACGTTAATACTTTGCTGCTCTTGTGAGGACTCTGATGTTGAGGGCTTTTTCATTATGAATTTTAATACAGCTGACTGCTGGCTCCTTGAATAGTTTCTGCAATATTCAAGGATGGACAAAGTTTCCCTTTATAATCATTTTATTAAGTCCTTCCCAACTCCCTCCTGCTGATGTCCTAAATTTAAATATCAAGGCTATCAAAGAATTTAAACTTTTTAATATTAGCATAATAACTATAATTAGAAGGTTGATTTTGCTATTATCATGCTTTATATTCCCATTACTGTAAGATCAAAGTACATTACCAAACCATAGCTTTTGAATCACAACACAAAGACAGCTAAACAACTTCACAGCCATACCTATATGATATATTAAATGAAATAAGAATAAAACTATAAATAATTCATGCAGTATCAAGCTTCAACAACACTAAAAGTAACTTGGCTGACCTAATGTGCATTAGGAAGGTATATTTTACTTTTAGACTAATTTCTTCAATGTCAGGTTCTTTTTTTCTTGCAGGACTGCTTGTTCAACCTAACCAATGATGATGCCAAGACAGAGAGGAAGATGTGGATATTTCGCTTTCACCGAGGTACTCTGCTTTCCTCATCACAAGATAATGCTCTCCTACATCCATCATTTCTGACCACTTCTTTCCTGAAATTCTGTGGCAGGCCTTGGAAGCAGGTAGAGGAAAACCCTGACTCAAAGGAAAGGAATGCAGCTACTTCTGTAACTGTGGCTGAATAGAAAATACCAAAGCTCCTCTGCACTGCCCAAGCAAAGGCAGCTCCTCCATCTGCCCGGGCTCAGCTGCCACTGCAGAAGGTGCTGTGTCCCCCTCACCTCCCTCTCATGGCCCTGGGTGTCTGAAATGTCAGCACAGCCCTGCTTACAGGCAGCTCAACCAGCCCTGCATTGCCCTGCCACGTTTGTCACCTCTGCACTGCTTTCATTTGTGTCTTTGTGCCCAGGACACCTCAGGGTGCTTCAGCCAATGGCAGGCAGGAGGTCTCTAATAAAATTCACACTGCCAAAGACAGCAGGAGAGAGAAAAGAAATGAAATCTCTCATTAAGTTTTGTCCTGCTACCAGTCACACAACTTCTTGACCAGGAATAATTTGTTTTCATACCAAAAAGTACTTTTGCAATTGCAAAAAACATACCTTTTAAGAAAAGAAAGAAAAGCAACCCCTAGCTCTTCTGGACACTGATGGAAATGTGCAATCCTAAACCCAGTGATATGCCTGCATTATTCCATTTACTCTGAGACAAAACAAACAACCAACAGACCAACGAACCCAAAAACCTAAAGGCATTAAAAAAAAAAAAAAAAAAAAAAAGGAAAAATGGTCAACAGAAGGTGCTTTCTCATAATTTGTATTCTTATGTCAGGCTCTCCCCAGCCAATGGGCAGGCATTGTTTTAGCCTTGATATTGAACTAGCTAAGCAACTCACTCAAATGATACAAGAGAGATTTTGGCACAGTCCAATAGTGATGCTGTAAAGCAGATTGGAGGAATCTCCCCTCTGCACACAGGGTGGATACAACAATTCTGCCATGGCAGTGCCTTGGATACAAACTCTCTCTTCTTCCACAGGCCCTCAATTTGGAAAAAAGAAAATCTCCAGCAAATTGATGCAACAATCCAGCTTAGTACTGTTGTTGGGGGAAAAAAAAAAAAAAGCTTATTTTTAATATATTGCCAGAATTTGGACAATATCTTACAACCAGTGGGAAAACTGGTAGGTCTTTCACCTTTCATATTTTAGATCTACAAATTTTATTTCCTCATTTATTTATCTTTTAAATAAGTGCTATACAAATAGACTTGAGTCTAACTCATATTACCTGCTGCATCAGTAGAATTTTTCAATGTATTATTATTCAATATATTTTACCTGGTATGAAAGTACTTGTTATTAATAATGCAATATACAGTGTCCAAAGATCAATATTTATCTGCAAGAGGAACATGTGACTTTTAGGTAGATCTGGACATTTTAAAGTGAAACCTAAACCTAAGAGGTGAAGTTCTGAATACCACACAAATCCATAGCAGAATTCCTACTGATCTCAGTGGCAGAACTGCTCTAAAATTATCGGCCTTTTACTGTGATTAACACAGTCCATGCACTTAAATTAAATACTTGAGGAAGTAGTGCAGTAATTCTAATTCAGAAGTGTTCCACGTCAGCAACATAAATTGATGCCATTATCATCCAGGACTGCCAAATTAAGGGTATTTTTGCAGTCAAAATTTATATTTTAAAATTTTGTTTATTAATATAATTTGGAGGTATTATTCATTCTCTTTAGGGCAAAGAGCATTTTGAAGTCAGCCTTGTGTAAAGAATTAGTATTTTATTCACTAAAATACATTAAAACCCATTCATTTGTTTAATTGGGGGATTTAGTCTTTATGTATGTCATTCCATCCTTAAAATGATGCCTCAAAAACATACTTTATATTTGTTTCTGATTTCATAGCAATTTTTATAGTTTACTAGTAACCACCATTTTATCCACTAAAAAGTTTCCTAACATACAGAGGTATCTTTATAAACTTCAGCAATTATGAATAACAACCATTCTTTCCCTTTACATTATATTAAGTTTGGAATGACTTTACAAATTTGTTGACAGCACGATTTTTGTCATACTTTTAACTAAAATACCATATACATAAAAACCTTGCCAGGATTATTTCAGAATTCATTCAACAAAATGAAGTTTAGAAGCTGGTACATGTTTGGTTTAAACAAAGTCCTTACTTTTTTTAATGCATGTATATTAAACACCCTACAGCAATTTTCACAAAAAAGTTCTTTAGGCTACATGGATAAACATTTTATTCCCACTCCTGCAGTATTCTTACAATCTGATGTTTGCCTCAGGTGGGTTCTTAGAGTATCAGAAGCTTGACAAGCCAAAAGGAATATGAAAAAAATCTATTTAAATACCTAATCAAATGCTTTAGGTGCGAAACGCTACAGTAAAAGCATGCAAGAGTGTAAATTGCCTCTTTCTTGATTAATTTAATCAACATCCTTATTTAAAGTTTGTTCTTCTAATACTTCATCACCTTGCCAGAGCACATTGCAAATTACACGGCTAATCCATACAGACTATATCCATGTCAGCCCAGCCTTATTAATAACATTTCATTCCATTAGCTTCTGTCTGCCTCCTGCACAATGCTCTTAATTCCTCCTTGGTTTTAAAGCACTCAGGTTGACAACACTTAGAGCACGTTCTAATCTGCCTCTTTGTGGTCTATCAAGCCAATGATCTGAAAACTGAGGAGTGTGTAATTAGCCACTGACATGTCCAAAGGAACTGTTATGGTCTATCATGTCACAGGCAGTGACCCAATGGACTGTAACAGTTTTGGTCTGCTGGAGCAGGAATCAATGTTTTAGTAACTCCCCAACTCGGTATTTATCCAGTCTGCTGAATGCAACACTGAACAATTTTGAAGTCACACTTTCTTCCAATATCCCCTAAGAGCAAAAAAGTTTTTATGAGTTAGTTATGAGGTAATTCCTACTTTTAAAATGTTAACCAGTCCTTTCTCCCCCACCCTTTTAGAGACAAGGAATGTATGAAAATTCATCAAACTAATAAAATCACAGTTATTTACTATGAACTTTTACGTTAGAGTAAGGAACTCCCAAGGTAGAAGTCGTGCCACATAAACCAAGAGAGGATACTGAAGCTGAGATTAAATGTCAGAATAGATGCACTGATATTTTTTTTTGGCCATGCTGAGTGTTGAACAGCTCTCCCCTGTGTTCAAGAAGAAACTGGCAGCAAAAGTACTGAGCCCCTTAAGCCTGGAGCACGTCAGGAAGCCAGCTATGGAAATCTAGCCTTGAGTCTACCTCTACCTTCTCTCCCAATTTCTTCTTCATGATTCAGAGCATGGATGTCAAAACAGATTTCACAGTGATAGTCAAGCCTTTCCTTGTCTATGGGGATTCCTAAAATATCTCTCAATATTGCAATTAATGAAAAGAGAGATTACAGGTAAGAGAAGTAGAAGCAGGATAGGAATGAAATCAAAAAGTTTAATTGGTGTTTACCATAATTCTGGGCACTAAGGTTTTTCACTATTGCATCCCCTCAATTTTGAACTAGGGGAGGAAGTTTAAGAGTTCCCTGGCTATTACAAGAATAGTCAAACTACACACAGATGAATCAAGCCTTCAAAGTACCAGTAAACAGGTTAATTCCACCAAGCAGAGGAATATATTAAAATATCAAAGCAGCTCTCTAGAACTCGTAGAAGATAATGGTTTTAGGAAATGGAATTGTTTGCAATGTTTTTCTATGTTAATCTGACTAACTGTACTTGCACAACAAAAATGTTGTACCTGGAATATTTTAGAATGAATCATGCTTCAATTACTGGAAAGTACTCTATACAACTTCTTTTCATTTCAGGAAATTCCTGTCAAAATGTACTACATGAAAGTCCTTGCTCATGGAATTTCAAATGCTTTGATATATATATTTTTTTCTCTATAACATTTTCTTTACTCATATTCACCCACTTTCACTTCCCAACTCTTTGCTAAAAGGTGCTGTTATGGTTATGCTATGAGTCATATACTCCAGTCATCCCCAAAACTGTGAATGAACTGGGATGAAAATGGATTATGAAATATTAACATGATGCCAGTGATCCTCTAGTTTGCCAGAGGTCATACAGGCACAAAGTTTAACAGGTAGATGGCCAAATCCACTACCTCTCTGTAACAGCCAAGCCATTAATTTGATTTTTATTTGCCATAAAAGGGAATAAAGATGCTTTAGCTACCATACAGGATTGTCCAGGAAAAAGAAAAACTAGACCAGGAAAGCATCACCACATCAAACTAAGCATTTGCAGAAGTATTAAATATGTTCTCAACTATTGCTGTCACAAAAGCCTAACACAAGGTCTGTACCTGCTCCAGGTGCTAACTGAGCCTTTTCATGGCCAAAACTGGAGAAGCCTCGAATATGGGCTGTGCAGTTCTTCCTTCTGGATCATCCCCCAAACCTTCCCATTTTTCAAGATTCCACTGAGATAGCAAAATACACAAATGTTTGAAGGTTCTGACTGGGAGTCGAAAAGTTACCACTATATTCTAAGTTTTTTCCTCTTACAACCTGATTTCTTTAGAAACTAAAACTGTGTAGAGAAGCTGTCTCCTTAATCTCAGAAAGTACAATCATGAAATGAATGAAGTATTAGATTTTTTAAAAATGTATGCTTCTATAAAATTATTTAATGGAAAATTAAATTCTGGCTCAAGATACTATTATATTTTATATGCAATCAAAATCTTAACTTTTAGTATATATCTCTAGTAATCTTCAGTAAGAGAAAATAATTTGAATAAAACTATAGTGGTTTTCATTGTTTAATCATAAAATAGAAGATATTATAGTCCACAATGTAATAAAAAATCCTCTCCAGCTACAGAAGCTCACATTTTATATTTTGTGGATTTTACTCCTCATTCTAAATTTTCATTCTTTAATGACAATGTTTACAGTTAAATCAAATCTGTACCTATTCTATTTTAGGATAACCTGAGCACAAATATCAAGTATGGCTCTCAACTATTAGCCAAAAGAGAACTGGAAAATACATTGAACTGTCTCTGTAGACACCACTGCTTTGGAAAAACAGAATGTTCCACACAGACATGCTAAAAATGTAAACTATTAGAATATCAGGATTTTATCAGGAGTAAGATTTCAGATCTGGAAGATCTATAATTTCCACGTGACAAAACCTTCTCTCCCAAATTTCCTAAAACCTTAGGTATAACTGCAGAACATGTAACACAAACTGATAGTGGGAGAAAAAAAAACAAAAACAAACCAAACATATTTTTTATGACAAAGAGTTATTTGCAAAGTATTTTGGAATATGCCTTATTTTATTAAAAAATAAAAAGGTGAAAAAAAAGTCAGCTTCCAGTGATAAGGGATTTAATCCAGACAACAAAGAGGTCAGTGGGAATGTTTCCACAGTTTGGAGTGAGGTTTAAATTTGGCCCTGTGTGTAAGAAGGGACTGGTGCTCAGAGCAGCCTCCCTGTGTGTGTGTGTGTGTGATGGATGGGGACTGTGTGTGTATATATGGATCCACCTCTCCATGTATACACACACCTGGGCCCTGCACAGGGCCAGCAGGCAGCAGGGGGGGGACTGTGCCTTGCAGACAGGGCTCTGCCTTCCTCCTGCCAGGGCTCTGCTCGTTCCACGCCCAGCCACATCGCAGAAATAGTGCTGACAACGGTCATATGCGCAAAAGGAACATCGCTCTTACTCCCACCAAAGATGCAATAATCAAATCATAAAACACAAAACCAATAGCCAATCAATGGGAATAAGTCTGCCCATAGGCTTAATTCAAGCAAGCCATTCACTGAGCTATGTGATGGATCTGTCAAATCCAGTACAGCATTACAGACATACCAGCAACACCAAGTGAACATGCAATGACAAAATGACAATACGCCCCACTGCCATGCTCCGACTCCTTCTGCCTCAGGAACACAAAACTGGATGACCCTGCTAGTTTCTCTTACTTCACACTTAGGTAGAACTCTAACAACAATTTTTATTCATTTAAAAATTAATATTGCATTTGAAATATTGCACGAAAGATGAATAAAAGCTGTAGACACATTTTATAGACATCTGATTTAGTGTCTTTTGTACATCCTGACAATTATTATTTTTTCTAAATATTCTCAGTTTAGAGAGTTTGCCAGGGAAGTTCCAGACTGATAAATATATATAGACCATGTTTAGGGCTTACACTAATTGGAAAACTTATCAGAACTATTTTAAATCTTATCAGAACTATTTTAAATCTTGGCAAGTTAAACGCAACTTTTTTTGATCCACTTCTGCGAAGACCTTAAAATCTGTAAGTGCAATCTAGTATATGATAGATCACACAACATAAAAATTGAATTCTGAATTTTTTTGAAGTTCTATCCAGTGATTGTATTGCTTCATAAATCAAACAAAATGTACCTCTTTCTTTGTTGGTTTTGTTTTATGACCCTAAGAAATGACTGGAGAGATCTGCCAGGCCTACCTCTGTTGTGAAATTTGGTTTAGGAGCACATCATCTGTCCTGACAAATACTTAGGGGTTTGCAGTGACTGGGTTAATGGTATTTCCTTGCCACCTGATTCTCCCCTGTATTTCTGTTCCTCGCTTATTTCCAGCAGTATTTCCAACTGTGACAAACAAGGATACCATTGCATTTCTTCACAATAGAGCCCTCTCACAGTAATCATTATCAATCGACTTGGTCTATTGATTCTGGAGTCCCAAATCTTTCTGTTAACCTTTATTTTTAATTTACCAAAACATGTCTCCAATCTAAAGATTTCCTCTTTCCATCTCCTGACTTCAGAAGCATTTCAAATATGGAACATTGCCATTCATAATGGATATGAGTGGTGACCAAAAAATCAAGCTTTTCTTATTTTTTAAATTAGTATGAAGTATTATTTCCGTGATATATCATTGCTTCAATAGTGAATACTCAGGGGTCCTCACTTAATTTCACTGGGCATCATTTTTTACACAAATAGTAAATATAGTTCATGTGCAATTAAATTAAACACTAAATAAGTGAATAAGGAGATAGAGAATCTTCAGTGTTGTGAGAGGAGAGCAGATGATCAATCATTACATTGAGAAAAAAAAGATACAAGCAGTTGTACTGAACTAGATTTCAGCACTTTCAATATTAGGAATTTCACAAAAGTAGCTAAGCTAAATTAATTTACAAATTAACAAAAAGTTAATCAAATTAAACAAACTGTAGTTGTGAGTAATCAGAGGTATCCATGTTTGCTCATAGTTTCCCACATGCAAAGAAATGTTTGAGCAGATTGTTATTTGTCTTGCTCTCTATGCTAGTTTAGGGATTCTCTCGTAAAGAAATTCAGTTATGAGATTTGTACTTAAGACAAGAAACCTTATTCATTTGGGCAAAGTAGATTGAAGATGAGGGTTAACCACATTTAAAAAGAGAAGTTAAATTAAAAAAAAATCCAAAATATATAAAATTCATTTAAAATCTCTAAAATTATGCAAGCAAAGACAGGTTATTGCAATTCTAATTATACACAAAGTGTATCTGAACATTAGACAATTTTTTCAAAAAAAATAATTAAGGATTGTAACAACTGCATTACTCTTGATGCCATCTCCAGCTTCCTTTGCAGCATTTAAGAACACTATCTTCCTAAATAAATCCTTTACCTTTTTGGCAGCATAACTCTTTGTGATGTTGACTCTCTGCCCATAGCAGAACATGAGACCAACTGATATTTTATCTTACAACCTTTGATCTGGTTTATGAGAAGGTACAGCAATTCATCATTAAAGCATTTAAAAGTCAGCTTGATACTGTCCAGTTTCTCTCTGTAATGCATAGGTTTAATTAATAAACAGCCTATAAAATGATCCAGGGACACCTGAGAGCTAGCTGGCAAAACCTGGCTGACCGCAGGAGGTTATTTAGAATTGTCTCTTTTGGGTTTAGTAGGCTTTTAGAAGCAGGAGTTTTGCATTACAAGCTCACAGAAAAACCCTAGAGCTGCGACATGCTAACAGACCTTTGTGGAAATGAAATGAAACTACTGAGTAGCACTTCACCTGTGCAGGTTCCCCTAAGTAGAAACAGTACCTTGCCAACAAAGTGCACATAGCACAGATCTACTTGATATTACAGACCCAAAATCAATAAAAAGTAGCTTGCTTACCTGTCTGACACAGCATGCCTCAGCCATACATGCAAATTACTTTAGTCACATAACTTTAAAAAATATATCTTCATTACCCAGAATAAGCACTTGAAAGGCAAATATGCATGCAGAGCATTGTAACATTCATACCATGGGACTTGGTTCTAAAAATACAGAATCCATGAACAGCGCTTCAATCTAAGAAATTGTGCACTAGAATTTCTTAATCTCTTGATTTCTTTAAGATACAGAATCATTTATAACACTGTCTAATTTAGCATTTCAAGAAATTTTTCAATATGTATTTAAGACTCGAGAAATTATTTCCATGATTCCAAGGGAAAATTTTATTGTATCAGGTATTGAGAAGCATGACCTTACTTCTCACTGCCATCATGAAGCAAATTCTATGTGTCTCTGTCACCATATACACCCTCCCTTTACAAGGGAACACTCCTCAAGGACTTGAAAAACATTAGAGTAGATTTTAAGGGTACAGTTTATGAAGAAAACGTGGGATAATCCTCCTTCTCATTATGAAATCATGCCCACATACTGCAAAGATTAATTTTATGCAATTTGATAAAATCCTGTTCCTACTGCAGTCAACAGCCATTTAGACATTGACTTTCAAGGGGTTCCAACATTCATCTTGCAGGAAGACACATTAATATGTGTGACATCACTCTTAGTTGATAAAAGTTAAGTCTTTGAATGTGTGCTGAATTTAATAATCTTCCATTCCTGATATTGTTTCCACCAGATGTGGTGTACGTTTTGAGGATAAAAATACAGAACAAAAGAAAAATAACTTTTTTTTTCAAGTATTGAAAAAATCAAATGCCTGGGAAGAAAGCAAATGGAAAAAAATACTGTTTGGCATTGGATAGTTCAAGCTTAGACACAGTTCATTCTCAATTTCCACTGACTAAAACAACGTCAGTGAGGATTGAGGGCACTCAATACATTCACGATTCTAAATCAGCTGAAATAATACTCCTAAGACAAATAATGATCCTTAGTAGCAGACCATCATGAATCTGTACGTTTATTTATCTGCATTGTACAAGGGTCACAGACGTTAACTGAATGATCTACAGCTTGGGAACGTGCACATCTCATGCCTGATTCTCAATTAAGGCCTAAAGTCTCTCAATTTATGGCTATTCATGGATTATCATAAAACAGCCTGCTTTAGATATCACAATTATCTGCAGAGCAACAAGACAGTTATGAGACTTCAACAAGGCAAATTTATAGAATCATCTTCAACTTCCACTGGTCAAATATTTCTGAGCAGGAAAGAAGGTCTTACCTGTCACTGTAGGCAGCTGCAGTGGCAGTGGCAGGCTGGGCATACCGGTAGGCAGCATAACCACCCTGAAACACAAACTCACGCTCTAACTGCATTGCTGTGGCACCTCAAATCACATTTTGCAACATTTGACAACAATTGAAAGAGTACAGTCATGCTGCAGTTCAATTAAATGCATAGGAAGTACTGCAGTGGAATGTTAAGGAAGTATTTCGGTGAATCGTTAAGCAAAATCTAGCACCACAAACATTCTAAGATTTGTTCCAGACATCAGGAGAAAGCAATGAACTATATTGATCAGTGTAAGCTTTTTTACAAGGCAATACTGTGTTCTTCTCCAAGTTTTCAAGCAGCAATTATTCTTATGGACAAAGTGTATGTATATTCACAAAGCAATGCTGAACTTAAAAGATAAACTCAGCTAATAATCAATTCTTTTTTTTGTACAAAATACGATTTATCATGCTTGGTTGATTAAACCTATGAATTTGTGCACTCAATTAGCACTTAATGTTACATAGGTTTCCAATTTATACATAAAATTATAATGAAGAAGCAAAATTCTCTTCTTCCATGAATTAACATTCAGTTGTATGTAACAGTAATTCCAGCTGTTCAATTAAGCAAACAGGACAAACAAACACACATTGGAAAGGAATTGAGTGCAGTGATGCATTGATTATCAAACTGTGAAAACAGCAGAGCTTCCTGTTCAATGGACCACGGTGTTATACCAACCATTTCCAAATGATTTCAGCATGCCAATTAACGACCCCAGCCCAGGCCCACTGATAACACCAACATGAAATAGGTCCCAATTAGAATTCTCCCCCCCAGCACCCTCTGGGACAGAGGGCTGCTGTGGTGCCTTCCCCACCTACCCCCTCCCTAACAAAGAGCTGAATAAGGAAGTATCAGCTCACTCAGCTTTGAATAAAATTCACTCTTTTGCTGAAGTGTTTACTTTAATGGATTTTTTTTTCTTTTGGGAAGGCTGCATTCACCCAAGATACTGTGCTGAAGCAAGAAGAATAGGCCACAATGTGTCAGCCTTTACTGTAACAGTAGAACATTTTTACTGCAGTAACTTCGGTGGGTTTTCTATTTTGATTTTGCGAATAGAAATTCACTCTTTTCAGAAAAGCAGTCTGAACTACTTTCACAACCTATTTCCCCTTCTACCACTTTGCTTGGCAGAATGGCTTTCATCCCTACCACATGTAAACCTTTGTGGGTTTGAAGATTTGAAGCAGGTCGGGTTTGGAAATCAATAGTTCAGCTGACAATGCCACATCACCCTAAGAATAAACACAAGTTTTACATACACTGACAGCTCATTAGAAACTCCAGGCTTTGAATTGTCAGCTTATTTGAAGAACATTCTTTCTGATTTTTTTTCAAGTGCTCACACAGAGAATAGGACATGTCCCTTCCTGCTCCTGGCCAGCTCCCTGCCAGCAGCAATTGTGTCACAAGCCCTGGGATCAGGCAGGAAAAAGCCTCTCCTAATACCCCATGTGCCCTCTCCTCTGCTGCTCTGTGCACACAGAGGCAGTGAGACAAAACACCTTCTCATTTCAGATCATTTGGTTTGTCTAAGCCAGCAGAAGGCCATCACTGTCAGCAATGTAGAACAGGCACCCAGTGCTGCAGGTGTGCACATTCAGGCAGTCTGATATCAAATAATGTCACCAGGTACAAACTAAGCCAATAGACAGCGAGGCTGAGGAGATGAATTCAAACTGCACACTCGGGCTGGCCTGTGTCACAGGTGAGATGATACCAATTTATCTGTTCTCCCCTCCTGGTTTTTGAGGGCTAAATAGGACACCTTTATTTCCCTTTTTTTCTCTTTTTTTTCCCCCTGAGTGCTGATATGAGGAAGATACTGAACTTGTTTTCATGATCCAGTCCTGGCAATGTGTGGCAGATGTGCAGTCTGACATGGTGCTGTTCACCAGGCTGTCCTTTGCTTGTCCTGATGTTCACTCCTAAAACCCCTGACTTAAAAGTGAGAGCCACTCCAAGTCAATCCAACTCTGCACATTACAGCACCCACCGTGGTGTGGAATTGAGAACAGGCCACCATGAGCAGTTCTGAATGGGAGAAAAACAAGACAGGCTGTTCCCACAGCAGCTGATCTGAAATGTGGTGGGCTCTGTGAGCACTGGTTTTCTATACTTAACTATCACCAAAAATTGGTCAGTGTGTGAGTAGAGCCCTTTCTTGCTCCCTAAACCTAAGAGCTACATTCAATTTATGCTTACATTTTGATTTGCTTTCAAAGGATTTCTGCTGAACAGGGAAGCTTGACTCTGAACTTTATTAAGATGTTTTGGATTCAGTAATCAGTCTGACTTTTATGAGAGCCCTGGCAAGAATGAGTATAAAGAAATACAAATAAAAACAGATTGATGGCATTGAATTTGCCTGAAATCTCTGGAGAACTAAAAAAGCAGGATGTGTTTGGTTATCAGGGAAAACCTAATTTCCTACCATCCCATGTCATGAATTCATAATTTTAAAATAAACTGTCATAAATTACATGTTGAAATATGCTTAAGCAGATTATTTTTATGGGGTTTGTGTTCTGCAGTTTTGGTGCTGTATTGGGTGTTCTCATTGTCTTACTTCAATTACTTCAGGTGATTTTTGATTACTGCAGGAAGAAAATACTTGGAGGTGCACTTTACACTGGGAATTGGGGTGGGAATCTGGTTCAAACCCCTAAACTGAATTTTGTGACAAGTTCTACTTGATAGTTTTTGTCTAATTTTGAATTTGGCTGATATTTTACATTAAGAATACACCAGCAATCTTCACTACATATGCATTTCTTGAGTAACACGATATATTTATCCTCATGCTTTAGACTATATTGCAAAATAAAATACTTAAAACAAAATTATGCAATAATTACAAAAAAAATAAATAACAAATTTCAGTTCCTATAGATTAGAAATGCTTTAGGAATTCTTTTTTCCCCTTATCCAGGCAGAAAGTACCAGACTTTTATGCTTTACATATTATTTTGAAAATAATAAATTTAGATACTATAATGAAAAAATGCTACTGCCTTATCTGTGCTCCCATATTTGCTACTTCCAGAACAATGATCAGTGTTACAGCAGCTAAAATAGTTTTAAAAACTGACAATAGCATCATTCCCTGCAACTTTGTGACTGAATTTGGAAAACAAAATGCAACTAGTGGACTGTTTTAGCCATTTGTACACACAGAATCCATTTTCTCACATAATTATTCGAGTATCAGTATGATTTTACAGGAGTCTACGTTCAGCATGGTGATGTTTTTCCATCAGTGGTGTCATACCTGTGGTAACTTATTGCCATACACAGGCTCCTGCAACACTGCTCTATAAAGAAACAGAAATGGAATGATTTGAATGAGGAAGGAAGGATGGAAAGAAAGATGAAAGGAAGGAATTTAGGCAAATTCCCCAGAGCAATTAATTAGAATTTTCCTCTCAATGTTTTATACATCTCTGGCTCAGACAAACAGAAAAACAGTAATGGGATCTGTCAGAAATTAGTTACTGATTCTTGTAGAGAAATCTTAATCAATTTTAGAAAGAAATCACACACACTTTGAATAAGATGATAAAATGGAAATGAACAGAAAATTAAACACAACTGAACTTTTAAATAAAGTGTGTATATCTACAGTAAGGCTAACTTTCACAAAAAACTTACCCAAACAGAATCTAGAGATAACAAAACCACATATACATGCGTGCACCTGCTCATAAAACAGCCAAATTACCTTTTTCTCAGATGTACTAACACACAAAGTGACTCTAAATGATGAGCATTTTTTTGTTATTTTTTTTCTATTAGCTACATATTTAATATTTCATGTGAATGCTGAGAATTAATTTTCCTCAATTTATACTTCCTATGCTTCCTTTCACTCAAAGATCTCAGAGTATTTTGTGAACATAAATTAATCAAGGTTCCAAACCTTCGCTAGTATTGAGAATTAGACCTGCCTTATTAAATACAAATAGGAGAATGGTATTAAAAATTACACGAGTTACACCCAGAGCTGCAGAATATAGAAGTTGTCAGTTCCTTTTCCTCCACTCACATGCTGTTGAAATTAAACCAGCATTTGTTCTTCCCACTGAGTAAAACTCGGACTGAGAGAATTAAAAAGAAACAAACAACCCACCCCCAATTTGTTCTGGTTCAAATGCTAGAACAGGCCTGTGTGCAACATTTTGGGGCATTTCTACATCGTGTTCCCAGAGGTAGCTGGTGCCTCAGAGAAACTCTTGGTAAAATATCCAGGCACCACCTGCAATAATTCCAGCCAAATACAATCCCCAGGACTGCTCTGGTACCTTTTTGAAGGCACTGTTTATATCACAAATAAAGATGAGATGAAAAGACATTTCATCCCTACCTATCCAAACTTTCTAACCGGTATCACAGAGTGTTCTAGCACACAGAGCAGGGGAAAGAACAACCCACTGCTCCCTGGGGACCCTTTTGCCCTCGCCAAAGTCATTTCTCCACTTCTTGCCCTGTTTCTGTGAGTCACAGGAAATGGCACACCCTTCCATTTAGCAAAACACAAAAAATCTTTGGTTCCTGAAACAAAAACTTGAGTGCTATCTGCATATCCTGGTTTTCCACATCAGCAATGCCTTTTAGGGGACCTGATGGTTTGAGGGACTTCTACCTGGGCTCAGGGGAATGTTGCTTAGATAATCACCTTGGCTTTTCCCTTGGGAAACAAATCATACCCTCCATCCCAATTATACCCAAATTATACCCTCCATCCAAATTATACCCAATTCCATCCTGGCTTTGAGCTAAAGGTGATGGCAATAGCTATTAGGAAATAGTCTCATTCCATACCCCTGACCACAAAAATCTGCCTTTTTCTTGCCCAGCAGCATTTAAAAAAAAAAAAAAAAAGGCAGAACCAAAGTTTTAAACCTATACATGTCTATTTTACCATAGATTCTCTCCAGCTGTAGTACCCCAGGTCCAGAATCCTGGGAAAACCTTGCTGTGGGCAGCAGGACTGACTAATGGCCATGGATAAACCATTGCCCAGGGACTTCTGCAGCTGGTGGTGGCAGGGTATGGAAGGTTCTTGTGCTTCTGAGCCTTTCCACATTTTAGGTGGGGATTGATGACTGACACATTCTGAAAACATTCTTTATGACAATGGCAATAAAAAAAAAAAGGGAACAGATTTAAGACAAAGCAGAGCAAAAGTGCAGAGCTATTATTCTAGCTATATTTCTGAGACTGTTACTATTTTTTGCTTCATTTTGTGAAGTGTATTTTCTTATTTTCACAGGTGTCAATCTTCATCTAAGAACTTCTATATTTGCTGGCAGGCAACTTTAATTCTCTTATAATGACTTTTTCTCTTAGTGAATCAATACTTAATTTTAAAAGGTCTTCCTTACTTCCTAATAATCTCCTTTATTTTTCCTACTCAAAGGCACATTTTAAAGGGAATTCAATAGCTCAGCTATTTCAGAAGGATTATTACCTTCCATATGGAATTATATGAAATACAGAATATATTATATTACATCTAGAATCATGGCTGTTGATTTTTCACTTTAGACTGTACTTTCCACCTGTTTTTATATATGTACTCTCTTCTATTCTACTGGTTAGTATTGAGCAGCTCTGACTATTTGCTGTTCTTGGTTCACCCTGCAGGTTTTACCCAACCTTTTTGTATGTCCCCTCCCTCCTTTCCCCTAAATCTGTGGTTTCTCTCACCTAGGGCTCTGTTGACCCCAAGTTAAGCAAAAAACAGCACAGTCCATATTTCTATCATTTCTCAGTGTAATCAGAGCAGGATGAAACCCACTCTGATGTACCCATTAATGTATATTTTGATCTGACTTTTCACTATTGTGTGCCTCTTTTTTTGCTTTCTGTGGTATTTCTAAGGCTCCTTTCTCTCCAATCTACTATTAAACCCTACATAGTTTAAATGTTTTTTCTCCTTTTTTCCACAGAGCATTTGTCATTTCACAAAGCTTCAGCTTTACACTTAAAATGAAAAGCTGAGTAGAACTATGTCATAAATAATTGGGATTTAATAAATAACTTGGTCTGCTGAAAACTGCTACACTAAGAACTAATACACTGTGAATTTTAAGGTTTCATTTGATTTATGCCAGTTCTATCTCTCGCTTCCTCCCCTGCAAATACTTTATATGCAAGAAGGCACAAATGTGAAGAAAAATTATTTATAAAATAAAAAAATTTCTATATTATAAAGAAATTAAATTTCCAGAAGAGTGTTTTAATTGTCACCTTCTATAAACATTCTGTTGCATGAAGAGAACTAAGATATGCAATCAGAAATACAAAGCTGCAACTGAGTGAAAACCAGTGCAGTTATTCCATTTCCTAATGCACACAACTAGTGCAGACAACAAAACTGAGACTATACTAGAAATCAAGAATTTATTCAGTTTCTTTCCCATTAAAATCAGCCTCCATTTGGAAACAAAATGTTAAGGTCTGTGAGAGGGTGTGAGGCCACTTAAAAATAATATTGTCAATCACCAAAGAGATATTCCTGGCTTTCAGCAGCAGTGGGATCCAAATCTACAAACTGCTCCAGGGACATCCAGCTCCCACCTCTTCTCTCCCACTGAGCCCTCCTGAGAAAGATGCCTTCCTGCCCTGCAGATTTCTGGGTTGGTAAACTGAGCAAAGTGGTTGTCAAACTCTTTGGACAGCTGGAAGGAACATGAAAAGTGGAAGCCACACTTGAAGGAATTCCACACTGTAACATGTGTCCCATCCAGCTCAAAAATTGTGCAGCAACAGGTTTGGGTGGGATTAGAGCCACTTATTTGGCTTGAGCAAACCTTAGTCAGTGGGTGACTGTTGTGTTGTAAACAGTATCTTACTGACAACATCACTGAGTACATGGGGACAGGACTTTACCCTTGCTAAATTATTTTAAATATGTTCTTAAGCTGCACAAATGAATTTT
Source organism: Lanius collurio (assembly GCA_020086605.1). Lineage (NCBI taxonomy): Eukaryota > Metazoa > Chordata > Aves > Passeriformes > Laniidae > Lanius > Lanius collurio. The sequence goes on along the minus strand of JACBWW010000025.1, from coordinate 1,457,952 downwards.
CAGATGAGGATAAGCCTTTCCATCTCCATCAGGAAAAAAAAAACAAAACAAAACACTACATCCATAAATTCAAATTGTTTTCCTTCTTTACATAAAACTTACTAACAAAAAACTGTTCCCTTGGGAATAGTTCTAGAAGATTGCTGATAATGAACACAAGGGATGTTTCCGAGCACTGCCTATTTAATTTTTAATATTCCTACAAATTTCAACTCATCTGTCTCATTTTATCTCAACTGAGACTGTACAAGTAGGTTACAGAAAGCTGTCTGGTGAAACAAAGACGATACCTGTAACTTAGGACCAGATTGCCTTAATAAAATAATAAAAAAAAGTAAAAATATTGCTTACTACCAGTGAAATATTTTACATCTACACATAAGGTATAACAATTAATTATTTTAGAAGAGTCAAGTTTAGCCTCAATGCCCTGAAACCTGTTGCACAGACATATGAAGCCTCTTATTATACAATCAAGATAAAAAGTTGGTAAGAAAAAATAATGTATTAAGCATGAAAAAAATAGCAAAAAAAAAAAACTTTAAAGCATTATTTAAAATTAAATTGGTGAACAATTAAGTATGATGGATCCAAGATTATTAATCTTCCCTAATAAATTATCCACTTGCATTGTGAGAAATCTCTACTCATCTCCTTTAAACTGAAATCCGTGAATTTTGGAAGTGCAATTTTTGGAAGTCTACTCAGATTGCAGACAATAAATTGCCATATCTTAAACTTACTGAGCCATTAAGCTCTACTATCACCATGGCACCTACACATACCCAGTGTTGGCTGGATTTGGGAAACCTGTGTCTCTCCATGAAGTACTGTCAGACTTCAAGCATTCATAATGTTCAGCTTGCCTTGATTTTTTTTAAAAAAAGAGCTTGTGGGGACTTGTACAAGAACGTTTCTGCTTTGCTTTATATTTTCTTTGAACTCCAATTAGGAAGGGAGACGCCCCTCCACACACACACACACATTTTTCACATCTTTTTGCATTCATTCAGCATTTGATTGAAGAGTTAATTCAGCTCCACTGAACAATGATAGATGTAATGAACAGAAAGGTCTTCCAATGTGAGAGATATTCTTCTCAATTCTTTCTGACAGGCAAGGGATGGTAAATAGACAAAACAGAGTCAAGCTAGGCAGCAAACTTGTAAAAAGAATGACTCTGGTAATGTACAAGGACAGCATGCACATCAATGAATACTTACATAAATGTCTGCACCATAAAATCCATCCTGGTATACAACACTGCAGGGATGCACACACAAAGAAAAACATCCATATTAGTGCATTTCCACATGCAAATGCCACCAACCCCTGCACAGCTGAGGTTAGTCTCTCACAGAACAGAGGGCAGGGGAAAGCAAGGCACTCTTCACATTGGTTAAGGAGGTTGGTAATAATTATCAGAAGTGAACCTGTACCAAATACATCATCTTATCAAGTATGCCAAATGCTTAGTCAAAGGAAGGCAAAGCATGGCAGGATTGGAAAAGACTTTTGATAGTTTGGGGGCTTGTTTCTTCCCCTGTTCTTAGTTTTAAGAAACCACACATTTACAGCATTGTTTTCTTTCCTATAAAAATTTTCAATGGCCAATCCTACATCCAGTTTCAATACCTTAGCAAAAAGCTGACTCTTGAAGTACTGCTTTCTTGTCCTGCAATTATGCTGACCCTCTGAAATAAAGGGTTACTTCTCATTACTGAAATGGCAAACAAAACATGGCCTAAGCTGAACTGGTGAGAGGAGTGGGTGAAATAATTATGCTGGTGGTGTTCTACCCACTGGGTCAAATCTCAATATTCAGTGTACACAGAGGTGAGAGAATCCAGAGGTGCTGCATTGTTGGCTAGATGCACATATCCAGTAGTGACAACAGGTCTGTTGAGAATTTCATGGTGCTATTCTTATGAAAAAAATATTAACTTTGCCTACTTGAGCATTTTACAGCTTTGGCAAACATGCCAGTGGTTCTGAGCTCCCCTGTTTTGGTTGGTTGGATACATTACTATTACTTCTCTCAAAAAAATGTGGTAACGTTGCTGCTACCAGTTCAGAGCTGGTCTCATTTCAGCTAAGATCAATCACCAGTGTAAACAGTGAAAGATTCTAAACCCTTCCAGATAAATGACACAGTATCACAAAGAGAGCTTAAATGATTACACTAAATAAAATTGGAACTGCACATCAGTGGCCTACCAATTACACCCATTAGGTCATTCCTGCAATTTTATATCCATTTGGCAATTCTGCAACTTAAGATGTGTATTTCCAATATCAGAATCAACCCAAGCTGTTTCAAGAGCTAAATATGAGAGCACACAATAGGGGTTTTTTGCAACAATATTCTCAATTTCAGAATACTTTTATCTAGGAATAATAGTTACTACCAAGTTGCTACCCTAAACCATTTTGCAATTCCAACAAGAATTTTCATGTCAAAAATATAAGTGATCTATTGAGGTCAATGACCAAATCCCACAGGGTTGAGCTGGTATGTGTCAACTCAGAATCACTTGAGAAAATCATAAATATGCATACATGCACACAGTGACACAGATAAAACCACACTGATGATAGAAGTTTGCTATGGAATAACAATGGGTGAAAACTCAGCTCCACTTAAATCAGAGTGTCTGCCATTTGTTTCAGTAGGGTCAGACCTTTAGCCATATATTTTTCTATTTATTATGTCTGCAGAGCAAAATACACAGAACCTGCTCTACACTGGCAGCTTGCAGAGAGCCTGTTATTGATGCTGCAGTGTACCTTCATTTTGCCTTTGGTTTGGATACTCTGACTATTTTAAAACACCCCATGTTTTTCTTTACCTGTTTGCACGTAAGAAATAAAGCATTCCACATGAGTGTGAGGAAGGAGCACACAATCATGAACAGCACGGAAGGACTTGGATGAGATGACACACAAAGAGTACTGAGTTTACTGGAGATGAAGGCCCCACAGCCCTCGAGTCCTCCTATCCCTGTGCCACTCCTGCTGGAGCTGGGGGAGGAGCTGGGGAAGGTGGTTTGGGTTCTCCCTCTGATATAACCATCTAAATGCACTTCAATAGGAAATAAATTACATTCATTTTTCAAGTCAAGTCTGTTTTGCCCATGATGGCAGTTGGCCAGAAATGTCCCTGTCTTTATCTGAACCCAGAGCTTTTCCATCCTCCTTTCTTCCCCTGCACTCCTGAGGAGGGAGAAGGAGAGCACAGCTGAGTGAGGGTCTGGCAGGCAGCCGAGGCCAACCCATCACTGTACATTTAAACAGCCTACTCTCGATTACTACTAAATATTGCTATTCAGAAAATAACGTTTTTGAGAGAGCTTCTGTCAGAAAGGGAAACTTTTTTTTTTCCTCTTCTTGGTGATCTGTGGATATTCAGCAAAGATGAATAGGGGCTGATAAATTTTTCATTCCTAAGTGCAGCTGGTTGTAATCTTGGACAGGTTCATTCATCCACCTCAGTCTTCCTTCCAGTCATGTACAGAGAGAAACTTATTTTGAGTTCTAAATGAAACCACTTCATAAACACTATGCTGAAAAATGTGTCCATCACTAAAACGAGACATATATGCATAACTCCATCATTAAACACGGCCAATATTAAGATGAAGTGACAATCAGGCAAATGAGTATAACAGTCCCAAGCAGGACTTGCACTACAAAAAAATATCAGCTGATTTTATCTTATTTCCTCCCTATGATCTTGTATTATGACAGTGATATTAAATAAATACCCTTCTGCTTCTCCTGAAGTTTGAGGAAAAGTAATTCTTCACACTTCCATAGGTTTTGCAGAGAATATTTCCTCTATTCAGTGTCCTTGTCATTCATTGATTCCTGACCAAATCTTAACAGGGGAGTCAAATTTATTTTCTAACACTACCCTTCATCAGAAGGACAAAGTGTAAACCACCAAGAACTATGTTTTGCTTTTCCTTCCTTTAGTATGTAAATTTCCAAGGCTTTTTGTTTTTTTTTTTTTTGTTAATTTGGTTTAATTTGCTTGGCTTATATCTCCCTTTTCTCTCTTAGAAGCTCTAGGCAGAAAAAAATTGTCTTGAGCATAGGAAGAGAATGAAAGCATCAGACAGGGACCCATCTTACAACAGCTCTTTCTACACTTTATATTAAAAAAAATATTATCTTGGTAGACAGGTAAATCTTGTGCTCCTTGTAAAACAATGCAGGGTATTCAAAGAGTCATATCACTGAAATCTGCATGACTTCACCCAAGGAATGGATATGTTAATGCACTTCCTGAAGGCATTAAAAGAACAACAAATTTGGGAGATTTATTCAGATGTGTTTTGTTATTTGATTGTGCTAAGGAAAACTCAGAGAAGTGAGAAATCTTGATTTAATAAGAAAATGTGCATCTAAATAATATCATATATGGCAATCATTTCCTGAAATAATTTTTCCCCAAATAGGAAACTCTTTCCTCACCAGGTATTATTCATCTGATTTTCATGGGTTTAGCTCCTTTATTTAAATCTCTATGTCTTATAATCACTTTTTGTAACTATATTAACATGAACTCTGTACTTGTTTCGATTCCACCTTTATAATATCCTGGGAGAACTACATTTGTCTTCATTATCATTTTTCTGTCCTCATCTTTCAAAAAGATTGAGTTGAATAATCTGTCAATGACATAAAAAGACAGTCCTTGACTGAACAAACCCTAGCTGAGTTCCTTCCCAGCAGCTGAGGAGCCAGGGCCCTCAGCCACAGGTCCTGCACAGGGCAACTCCCCCACCCAAGGCCATCCCCAGCGAGGGACTCAGGGAACAAAGGAGCATCCCAGCCCTGATGTCCCCCCGTGGCACAGGAAGGGTCACAGCTCTCCATTTCCTCTGCAGCACAACCACAAGAAAGCAGCTGAGGAACAACAGTTCTGGTTTTGGGTGGCTGGGAGGGTCACCCTCTCTGTCCTGCAGTGTCCAGCTCCTGGTCTGGAAATCACCTTTTACATGGACCCTTCGATCTAAGGCCTTCAGAGTCAGAGGAGGAGCAACTACAGCCTTATTTAAACCAAGGACACAATTAAAGCAACACCTTTCAACACTTTAACAACACGGTTTTAAGTGTTGGAAACACAGAGCTGAAACTCCTGTAAGAGGCAGCTTCAACTTTTTAAAATGTTCTCTAATTCCAGTTTCTTGCCTTTCCAGCTTCAGCATTTTCTTCCATGGACAAGTTACATTATCTGCTTTGGGAAACTGACTGAGGGCATTGCTGCAGAGAACAAAGCTGGAAGACATGAATCAATATGTGCTGGCAAAAAACCATTTTTTGTTCCAACAATTGCACATGCACAGAGTCCTAAACAAGAGGAAGTTTACGTGAGCCCAAGGAAATACAGTGGGGAAAAACCCATAAAAACCAGAGCAGATGTAGTAGCTCATACTAATCTTCCTAAATTTAGAATTCAGAATAAGGGTTAGAAAATAAAGCTGTATTTTCATTTTGAATCAGTTAGAAAGTAGCACTTGAGAATGTTTATTTTAACAAGGGGAACGGTTTCTGAATTGTCTCTGTTATTTCTCCTCCAGCCTCCCTAAAAATTCGCAATTCTATTTAAGATTGAGTTTGGGGGTTTTTTTAACTGTTCTTTTCAAAGAGAAAAAAGCATATTGCTCTCCTCTGCTTTCCCAGGAAAGACAGCAGAGGAGGAGATACAGACTGAAAGCTAATTCTCTGTTAGCTTCATCAGAACTGAAAGGAGCAGACAGGAAATGTGAAGACAAAGTCATCACACACTAAACTTGTGAAGAATTTAAGGCAAAGGATGCTGAAACAGAAAGGCTTCTCATTAGTTTCACTACTCCTGCTACCTACTACTGCTCAACTACCAGATACTCTGGCACACTGGGCTTTCTTGACAAGAGATTAAAGATCTCTTGTTTCCCTCTCTTGCTGCACCATTTTGAGTTTAAGCTCTCCATGCAGTGTAGACCTCCAAACTCTAAATTTCAGCACTCAGTATTCTCACACAAACCAAGCTTCACTCCTCATTTCAGTGTCAGTGGGGTTTTATGGTACGTACATTACTCACACATAGTTATAAGTAAGCTGTACATTCTCATATTTCAAGGCATTAGAGATGATGCCACAGATGCTAAAAGTGAACTTCCATGAGCTAATAAACAAGATGACATCTCAAGGAATTAGTGAAATGTCTCACTCAGAAGTAAAGGATGCATTAATTATTGGGGTACTGCCATGTATCTCATGAATAGTAATTCCATTTTCAAATGACACATTTTAAAGCTCATGTGCTGTTCTTTGATTTATAAGAAAATAATGCCCTTAAATATGGTTATACCAAAGAATTTCCCTCAGACCTAGCAAACCTGCCTGCTGCTCCCTAGGAAGTGGGAGGCACAGTAGAAGACACCTTTTAATGGAAATCACCACAACTCATCCTGCCTTATGACCACACAACCTAGAGGTTAGATCAAGATCTAAGGTTAATGAAATAAAAGAAAGTAAAAAAAGGTAATTGCAATCTCCAGCTTTATATTTTGCAACTACACATAAGTTCGTTCTTGAAAAGAAATATTTTTCTAACTAAACAGTGATGGAACTGAATGCTCATTTATTATTAAAATTATATCTGTTATTATAGAGAATAATTGTAGGTTTGGGGTTTTTTTTAAATGACTGTAAATACGTAAGTAAGAAACTTTTTGCTTGACAGTAAGGCTGGGCTCCTTCCTTGAGTGAAAAATAAGAAATTGCTACTAAATTAATTGCAAAAGAGCATTCAAAACCTATTCAATTTTTCTTATCAACAAATGATATTCCAAGTTGTTTGTTTCCTTCTCTAAGCTGATTGATTCTCCGTGATCTCTTTATTATCTCAGTAATTTCCCTTGACTTCTATTCACGTTGTGACTGAAAACCACATTCTCATAATTTATTTTCATTGATTAAGGATTTTTTTCTGATGGAAATTCCTTATTGCTTCTTTGGTGGGTCACAGGACAGAATAGGTGAGCAGAGAACAAAGCATCACACAGAAATTCCACATTACACTCTTGTATCAGTGAAGATACCAACATGAGATCTAATATGCCAGGCCAAAGAAATTGTGGCAGAATAAAGCTTTATTACCCCAGCTGTGGATCAGTGCAACAGAGATAAGTATAACTTCTGTACTGATCCAGGAATTACTAAAGTGGGCAATTCAGAAAGCAGGGCCTTGCTCTAAAGCACAGGTGGATAGAGAAAATTAAATATCTGAACTAAGACCTACATGAATTAAGACAGGGCTTAGTAATTGAAAATTTTTGCAGTGTCAGATGATGTTTCCTGGCAAAATGAGCCCTACATTAGCAAGAGTTCTTCTCAGGCAGCCAGATTTGGCATGAGCATGAAGGGAATGAGCTTCAGCCAACCTGTGAACCACCCTGCAGAGGAGCGTGAGAGTGCTGAGCTGTGAGAGTGCTGAGCTGGGAGAGTGCTGAGCTGACCTCTTAGAGCCCAGTTCAGCTGGAGCACAGCTGGGCCTGACTGCAAAACCTCTGCACTGACTTAGAGCAGGAGCTCTCTGTGCTTGCACATCTGACTTACTGCTGAAGGTGCTGCCAATCAGCAGTGCCATCACATGAGGATATACATGTGCTACACTTGGAAATGTAATTCCTTCTGCTGAGTCACCGAACCAATTACAGTAATGTGTGTACCACACACATGTACACATAGAGCACCTACATGTGGCCTCTTAAATAAAGGAAAATTTAAGTTATTTAGGAGTAAGAAAGTATTTACTCATTTTGCAAATACTAATCAAAAAGTATTCTCCAATTCAAAAACTCTGTCACACACAACTGGTAATTATTTTTCTTATATGCCTTTATGACTTTGCATTTAACTAAGGTGTGATGTTAATGACATCATGAAACTGATGGCCCACCTTGTTATCTCACTACATATTGCACTCTATGTTCAAATTTAATAATTTATTTTTAAACAAGGTAGAGATGGAGAATCCACTTGCAGTATCCATTTGGTAGCTGAGGAATTGTGATTGAAATCTGAATTCAGGGCATTCTAAGCTTGCTTCCTTCATTGCCATGTACAAATGCTTGGACTGACTCAGAGTATGGGAACCGTAGGACAACTTTGGTGGGACACCGTCCTTGCCCAAAGGTTACTCAAGCAAACTTCAGAAAAGAGTGTGTTCCTCCAGTAGTGGCAATACTGTTTTGCTTCATAAACTACACAAAACACTCCAATGAAACCACAGAATACACTTCTACAAAATAACCTAATTCTGTGGCATCATTTTTATAGTAGTTTTTAGAACACCTTATTTCTTTGAGATAATAACTGCCCAACGTGATGGAATGGTCCATGTGACCTTCTTGTACAGCCCTGAAAACTCAGCTCAAACTTAAGAGATTAGCAAATTTGTTGGAAACAAGATGCTCCTTTTGGCTTCATGGAAGCAAGGTTTACTGAGCAACTGTGGGAACCGGTGCAGGGCAACCAGCACCTACTGGAGTGGAGCAGGGGACAGGAGCTGTGCTGGCAGCTCCTGCACAAGGGGTCATCCCCACTGGGAGCCACGGAGCTGCTGAATGGGATTTCAGTGAGGGCAGGGACAGAGAAAGAGGGAGAGAGTGACTGAGATCACCTTCTCTCACTGCCTGTGCCAACCCTTCCCAGAAAGATCCAGTGGCTCTATAGACAGGTAGTGGCAAATCAAGTTTTTATGACAAAATATTACTCTGGCCTGGGATCTGCTAAGTTTTCTGATTTTCCAGATTTTCTAATTTCTTAACAGCTGAAAATCTTTTGCCAGTATTATTAGGGGTTTTAAGTATGACATGCAGCATACAAAGCCTTTCTGTGACAGCCTTTGCAGTGCTTCAGGAGAATTTTCTTCTTCCTTTCCCCTAAAAAGATACATAAAACTCAAACAATCTTCTGAAGTAAAGAAGATTATAGAGTTTCTAGAAATCAATACAATGAATTCCCCTTCTTGGTTCCTTAGTTGGTTCCTTACTACTTGGTTTCAGTAAATGCAGATCACTGACAGTGAAATCTTAAGGCATTATTTAAGCAAACACACACAAAACCCATGGTCCTGACAGAAGGACCCCAGATTTCTATCATGGCAAAGATGGCAACTACAAAAACTAAGTAAACTGTAATTAAAAAAAAAAAAAAATATATATATGTATAATATAAAAAATACAGCACTAAGCTTTTGGGTGCAGAGACAACTTTCAAGCAGGAGATTTGAAGAAAAAGAAGTTAACTCGATCCAACCTCCTTAATAACCAGATGTTTGCAATCATCAAAAATACACCTTTAGCCGAAACAATCTCTCTGCTCCAGAGCGTTCCGTTTGCAGGAGCATTTACATAACAATATGTGACATCTGAAATGCTTAAGGCCACCAAGCATGGCAGTACAAATTACAGTCATTTTTCAAGCGGCTGTGCGAGGCGCCGGTGCCGGGCAGGCAGGGCCCGCATGCAGCAGGGCCGGGCTCGGTGCCCAGGCCCGTGGCATCCATGCTGAGGCAGAGCCGAGGGAAGCTGAGCTCCTTACCCGCCGTAGGCTGGAATGGGAGGAGGGGGAGCCGCTGCACGGAACGTGTTGTACACCGTGCGACCTCGGCCTCGTAGGTGGGCACCTCTGTAGGCAGCAGCCGCAGTGGCAGCAGGGTAGGGGAATCCTGGCACTGCGGAGGGAAAAGAACAGGGATTAATGGGCAATGTCCACAGCAAGCAGTGGGGTTGTGACCGTGTGAAAGCTCGCCTGGAGCTGGACGAGGGAGTCACCAAAGTCTTTTAACTCATCTTGTCACACAAATCTCCGCACGCAAACGGCCAGCTGGGAATTGGGATGGCAGCGTCATGTATGGATCTGAGTTTCTCAGGAGGCACTATGGAAAAGAGCGCTGACTGGTTCAGCCAACACTGCTACCAGGAGACTCCTGAGGTCCAAGTTCAGGCTCAGATTTATAATGGCAGAGATATTTGCATCACATTATTGGATCTGTCTTCTAAAGTCAGCCCTGTTTTGAGTGGGGGTGAAACATCAGTGACTTAGGTGACCTCAAGTCATCTAAATTATCCAGTGGTTTTGCCAATTGAACAGAGCCTTGGTTTTGTTCAAGAGCTGATTATTAACTGGCTCTTAACTGTGTAATAATGGAAAGAGTTTTTCCTCTCTTTTCTCTTTTTTTTGGGCTTGCACCATGTACATAACAGTACCTTGTGTTCCTTCAAAGGCAAGAATTTCATATTTTAGAAATACATCTGAATCCACATAATATTCAGACCAAACAGAAATAACTTAATATATAACAAAGAAATTAACTCAGACATTTTAGTATTGTCATTGAAACTGTGAACATTAATATTCTGTGTGAAACTTAAAATATTTTCATCAAAAAATTGAAATCAAGAAGTTGAATATGAATACGGTATTAGAGGTTTTTGTTCTGTAAAACTTATCTCTTGAGAAGTTCTGTAAAACATCTCTTGATAACTTTTTAATTGAAAAAATAATAATAAAATGTCAAAATAACAAACAAAACTTCCCACTTTGCTTTCTCTGCCTTTTTTTTAAGCAGCATGACTTCTCCTTTGTACATATATTGCATGTCAACATTACAACACGTATTTCTTGAATTAATTAATCAGTGAGACAGATAAAAGTCAAATCCAGCTCTGTTGGCACTCAGGTTACATCAGATGTACTCCACCATGTTAAATGTTTTTTTTTCCCAATATGTATATAAAGAAATAAAACAAATATTGCTTAGCAAAGCCCTAATAAAAAGCAAGCAATTGGAAATACTGACGTATAAAAGTTTTCAAATCTGAAATTTGAATTTATTTCAATCTTCACTGAGCATTAAATTTTCAAAGAAGCCTTGAACTTGAAAAAAGAAAATGAAAAAATTAACAACTTTTAGGCCTTGCTGGCTGAACATGTGAAGGCAAACACTGTAATTAAGGTGAATTCTCTATTACTGCCTTTCTGCTTTATCTTTGGGGCTTTGCTAGGTCCCCCACGCTGACAAAAAGGTTACACAGTAATTCTGCAAAGATTTACGTGTCTATGATACAACATAACCAATCTTACGGCAATACAAATAAATCAGATCTGTCTTAGAAAGTGCAAATCCAATGTTTCAAAAAGAATATGAAATGAATGTGCCAAAATCTGAGAGATGAACTTGCAGAACTTGATATTCTTTTGATAACTCTGCAAGCAACTGCATTTAAGAAGTCTTAAAGGAATTGTCCTGGAAAACATCTATTTTAAGGAAAAATAACATATACATCATCTATGTGAAATCTGGGTGCTGTAAGTACTTCTGCATATTCAATAAGATTGAGTATGGACCAGTGTAAACACAGCAGTGACAGAATTATGACCTCCTGCTGGAACCATGTAACTTTGATCCTTTTCCTTCCCAAGTACACAGCCTTGTATAAAAATTAATACAACATGCAAAGGAAAATGCTAAAGATAGTTTTACATAATGTTCAGAGAACTAGAGACGTACACACTCCCTGCAGTCTTACAACTTAACTTTGGGCATGCAGCTTCTGCTCCTTCCCAAACAGAGTTACTGGACTGGATGGAGAACTGAGCTAATCCAGTGCAGTTATCTCTGTGTAAGTGATGTTCAGCTGCAGTCTGCCTGCCTCAGAAAAATCACTCCTTTCCAACTCAGAGGCATTTCTACAACTTTCTCCAAAAAAAAAGTGATAGTCAATTGGTGCCTTAAAAAAAGAAAAATGAAATTAAGAAAATAAAAAGAAACAGACCCAGCAAATCAGTGCTGAGAAGAGTCTGCTTAGGCAAATGGACTTGAGAGAACGGCCAGGAAAATTTGATATCTGAAATGGTGGACATGTTAAATGATAAACTAGAGTCTGTAGGGACACTCTTAAACTTCCAAAATTAAAAGAGATTTCTCTGACCTAAATGGCAATTACAAAAAAAATAATTCAGTCTTACAACATTAGAATTTCTTCACTCGCATTTGGAGCTTTCTAACTATTGATAAGAAACAGACTTCCTCTAGAAGAACAGCAATGGTGGAGAAAATCCAGCTAACCCAAAAACAGCCTAAGCTCAAGCAATGTAAGCTATGAAACACCATCCTGGGCTTGCAAGACATGGCCTGGAAAGTCCTGCCCAGATATCTGTTCCAGTAATTAATTAATTCCTTGTAATGAACACCTACATTTGGCAATATTTACAGCAGTTGTCCTAAGCAATCTTTTTGCTGTAAAATGTTCTGTTGAAATTAATTCACCAGTTTACTCCTGCATACAGCCACACCCCTCACATGTGTGGGAAGACTGGGCCTATCTCTTGGTTTCTGGAAGAAATGAGTAAATTTAAGTCTAATTAAAACCAACAGGAATTGTTGGGAGACACTGAGGATATGCCTCTGTGAAAGAATGAACTTCTAATGTGGTTTGTGAACATTTTTTTCCTTTGAATTGTACCATTCAATCCAGCTTTCATACAGACACATTAAAATATATATTTTGCAACAATTGAGCATTTATCCTAAATTCTCTTTACTCCTCATGGCAGTCACACCTTGAAGAGGAGGGTTACTGACCTTAAATCTTTGACAGTGAATGCTTTCCATAAAGAAATGTCACTGGAAAAGCAGAGCACCCCATCAATGACTGAGTCAAAAATAACATATTTTTTTTAAAGCATTACATTTTCATGAGAAAAAAAAAGTGTTTCTCTTAACAAAAGAGGAGAAAAAGGAAGAAATTGAGATAGCAGGGAGACTCACTTAGGCCGTAAGAGTTTACCAACCCCATAACCTGTATGGGAGGCTCAGCAGTCATGGGAGATGCTAAGACAAGATAATGATTTTTTTTATCATTTTCAAAGGATCTGCCACACAAAGGATGAGTTGAAATGAGAAGCCTGAAGTAATGTAATTGTTTTGCTCTGCTTGCCTTGCATCGTTCTCTTAATAAAGTCATGGAGCATAAAATGCCTAAAGTAAAACAAAGCACTAAAAACCTTGAAGATGCAATTAGTAGAAGGCAGAGCAGTGATTGGCAGTTCTGTCAGGAAAGGGATCAGATATGATGGAAAATAATCATGGGAGGAAGAGCAGCCTTGCAAGGTCTTACCATCAAGTCAGGTCTAACAGTTGAGTTTCTACATAACAGAATCTTATCTATCCCAAACTTGATTTGGGTCCATCTGAAAATCAGACTGTCTGAAAACACATTTCTATTTTCAGGTAGTAATGTCAGAGATTAAGATAAGAGGTACAATAATCAACAGGTTTTGTCGCCCTGGATTTGAGTTCAGAAAAAAATCCCCATTACGCTCCTTCAGTCCAGCTGAGAATCAGATGGGTAGGAATGTGAAATAACCACAGAATTTATTTTGCTACCAACTTTTTAATATCCTCACCCCAAAACAATCAGCAGAAGTGGCAGTATTAGAACACAACTGAAGAATGGACTTCATAAAAATACTTTTATGAAAAGAGCTGTCCCATCAGGAAGCATTAAATGCTATTAACCAGTCCCAAAAGTAATGAATACAGTAGCCAGGAGGGGGAGAGGCTTTAATGACTTACAGTTTGTAGGTCAACCTTCCTTAGTGCCTCAGTGCCAAACTGCTGAAACCCAGGCAGTGAAAATGCTATTATAATGGGGTTGAAAATGTGTTTGACTCTCAGCAGGGAAGCACCTGAGCCCACTTCTAAGAAAAAAGTAGCTTAAATTCATCAAAGTAATTTGATGACTGGAATTCTTCTGATCTGTGACAGAGAAAAGGCAGATTTCTCCAAATGCACATTGATGATAGGAAGTGATAACATGAGGTTATAAAGACTTTTCTAAGAACAATATATAATCAAACATCAAGCCATTGAAAACAGTTTACATTTTCATCTAATGGCCCTACCCATTCTATATTCATTCAGCTATTTAAATATGAATGAGACTTCAACAGCAACCACAAAACTCAGTTCCTACAGTCACTCTGCAATTTTACTTTTTCAAGTTAAAAAAATAAGAGTATAAAAAAATATGCCACAGAAATCCTTGGCTTTGCTCAATATAATTATCCAAAATCCTACAAATCACCTACTACAGCCTAAATGAAAATAAAATTTCAAAAATATATTATTACAATGAGCATTGTCTACAAAGTTTTCTCATCTTAACAATTTGCAAACAGAATCACAGTCAGGGTTCCTCCTTCAGTGAACTTCAGTTTAGATCTCAAATATAAAATATGGCCAGCAAATGGCCACATTTTTGCAAATAAAAAGGCCTTTGGAATTAACAGGATTCATAGTAGTGTATCAGCAAAATATAGGTAACTAATGATTTTACAGAAAAAGCAAATATGAGCATAAGGAAGAAAAACTTAATCTTTGGGTTCACAGACAAAATTTAATCAAACCTTAATTTGTCCCAGAAGATGTAATATAAGCATTTGTTTTACTAATTTTTCATTAAATGAACATGACAGGGAGGTGCACTTCGGAGGCACCACATCTCAACACAGGCCTGGGAAAACAAAGACTGAAGGAACAATGAAAAGCTTGAGCTCCCAAACAGAGGAATATAACCTGGCAAAAAATACTTAAGGGTTATACACTGCATATTAAAGTTTTAAAGCTTTGGAATAGATGAAAGAGCAGCAGATGCAAAAAACAACAGGGGGCAGATTTTGTATCAAAGCCATAAAAATATACAGCCACTTTAATGGGCAATTATTCTTCACATTTGTGCTGTGGTTTGAATTTGTATGAGGGTGCCATATGCCCCAAGAAAGGTGTGCCATCAAAATAGATGAGCAAATCTACCTCTCATCACTCCTAATCTCTCCTCCTCTGCACAGAGTAGCAGGTCATCTGCCACCAAGAGTTTGCAAATGTTTTATGGTGAAGAATTTTAATGTTACATCGTGTTTGAATCAGTTTATTGCTAATTTACTGCGGCGCAGTTTAAGTGCTAGAAAGACAGGGAGACACATTTACATTATTCCCATGGTTCAGGAGGATCCCCATTGAGGAAACACAATAAATTAAAAACAAAGAGAAGTAATGGGTAGCATGCTGAGAAAGGCTAAGCAGAATAATCTATATGATATTATCTGAGATTTCAGGAACAGAATCAGCAGTTTATCCCAATGTGTGCTGTGTTTTCCCTTCACTGTAATAGTAATAAGTATTATTAAGTGACATTCTTTGAAAGAATTATGAACACTGTGATAAAGAGGATTTGTGCATTTAAATACACAGACCAAAGCACACTGCAAGCAAAATGTAAGCCCTGTTAACACAGATTTTAACATGAAAAGGCATTTAAATTTTATATACAAATGTATGTACATACACACACTTCAAATTCAGGGGTAAAAAAGAAATCTTTAGAAAGTTCACAGTGTTTAAAATTAGCAGGCTGAAAATACATTTCTCCACCTGTCACTGTTGTGAGATGATTTTCCCTGGGACCTAGTTGTGAATTAACTGCACTCAAAGGAAATTTCCCATATACATCAAACACAGACTACTGGTCACTTCTATTTCTTTCTTTCACAAGCTATTTACTTTTTGAACAGTACTTAAAATTATAGAATGATTATTTCCTTACTATTGTAGAAAAATACATGCCAGTATAATACACTGTTGTTTAGGAATGAATAAATCTGTATTTTGGAGGAACCCCTACTTATAGGACATTCTCATTTGAAATGCATTAAAAAGGAAAACAAAAATCTCTAATTAATGTACAAGTCTAATCACCATTCTCCACATGGAAGAGTAATTTTTCACTGTTCATTTGCTCAGTGTAATCTCAAAACTGACATAACAGAAAAAGCAATGGCCTATAAATCTGCTCTCATTTGTTTCTTTAATATTCATATTCCATTGAACTACAGCTGCTTGTTGCTGCAGTCTATTACAACATGCAAAACTGTCGATAAAAATATTATGAAAGGCAAGATGTGTTTCTTCATGGCTCTGTGTGCCATTTATTTGGAAAAAAATAACAACAAATGACTCATGGATTGTCCCTTAGTTTGCTGCACGCTGGGCGATTAGTGATTAATTACCTTGCTGCAAATTGACACGGCACAAGGAAATTGACACAGCTCTGATTAATTAACTTTTTTATGCAAGACAGTTACTTACAAAACACTGCACACTGTAATTGAATCCCTTTACACAACACTACTGCATTAAGTTTCCTGTCAAATCCAAATTAGCACCAAATTTCACGTATTTTTGGGGAAACTTTGTATACTGACGTGTAAGTAAGTATTTCTAGAAAGGGGACAGACAACAGCTTTACAACACTGTTTGCAAATATTTCAGCCTCAGACATGGGAAGAATCAGATTTTTAGATTTTTCCATACCAAACTGTAATCAAATGCACACAAAAAACCATAAACTAAATATTCCATAAAAAGCAACCTACCATTTAATGTGCTTATTCCTGTTAAATCATAGGAAGACACTTAACTGTTCAAACAAAGTATTTCATTTGGTTATCTTAAAGTTGCTCTCAGATCTAATTGATCTATTATTTCAATGACTTGCATATACTCTCTTCTTTGTAACTATTGGAAGTCCACATGGAACTATTCTTTTTGTTTCACCTCTTCTCATGTACCAATAACCAATCCACAACTGGTTTCAATGTATATTGCTACCATGATATGCCATTCATTTACAACCTCCTGAGCAGAATCTTGGCACCCAAGCCTGGTCATCCTCCTGCCTAAGCACCCGTGAGGGTGACTGGTCACTGGCACAGGTGCCCAGAGGGGCTGCAGGAGCTCCATCCTTGGAGATATTCACAAACTGTTGGGGCGTGGTCCTGGAGACCCTGCTTGAGGTTTGCTGCTGGAGCAGGGGGTGGACATCACATTCAGAGTTCCTTCCAACCTCAGCCACTCAGATTCAGTCATTTAGGGATTCTGTGGTTATCAGAAATTCCCTTACACCTCATCCTTCTTTAATTGGCATATGTAGCCACCTGACATCACCCTAAGGGGTTTCCAAGGACAAGCAGAAGAAAATGGAGGATGTGAAGGGATACAAAGGCACAGCTAAGATGATTGGGTATTCTTGTAAAGCTGTGCAATGACAACAACCTGAACCTTTGAATTAAAAAAAAAGCTCTAAGTGGTGGTTAAATTAATTGTGATGTACTTAAAATCAAAATGAGGGCACTGCATAGCTGAATTTACAAATAGCTGAGGTACAAGGAAGAGCTGGCTTTTCACAAAAGAAATAACTAACAAAGAAGAAAAAGCTCAGGAGGTAAAAAGAAAGCACCCAGGCCATAAAGGAAAAGAAACAGCAGAGATCAGAGAAGACACGTTTGATCTTAAATTAAAGAACAATCTTCAAATATAGATGATCAAAGTGATCAATATCTCGTCTGGTGTTCCCAGTTATTGGACAGCTATAAGTTTCAAGCAAATGGAAGAAATCCCCTCTGTCTAACAAAGAACCATTTCTGAGACAAAGGAAAAAGGCCATGGTGGTGGAAAGCTGGATGAAGAGCAGCACTGCTACAAAGAGATGACAGAAATTAGGGATTTGAGTTTTTATGAAAGTCAATTATTTAGTGAGAAGAAATACTGTTTAGATCACACAAGGATTCCTAAAGCTCAACAAAATTATTAAACTGCAAAAAGAGCATTGTCAGAATCCACTGGGAACAATTTAGGCAGGAAGTAATAGAGGAAAAATCCAGCTGTTAACCTAATCCAAACCATAATGGAAAAATTGTCAAAACAAAGAATTGCACCTGCAAAGTCATATTGATACTAAAAATGTAAATTTCTAAAAAGCACTTACTATCTGTGAAATTCAGGTTGAATTTTGCTGTACACAGCATGGTTCTAAGAGCCATGATTCAATAACAACCATCACAAAATAGACTGACACTAAGGTGTGCCTTTATTTGAAACCAAATCTTACAGGCTGAGCTGAAAAGCACAAAATTAAGAGTTTGCTATGTGACAGAATGATCTGAGATGTACAGTCAACACTGTGTGTCTGGTACTAAAAATGAGTGACACAGCAGAGATGCAGGGCCAGGGATGCTTTGGAAGGTGGCAATCCAGGACTGTGCACAAAGGGGTCTGATGGACAATTGCATCACAGAACACGATGCAAAATAATACTGAATGGGATTCTCACTATGTAAATATTATGTACAGAGAAAATGTAATTAGTAAATGTAATTCTTAGTGTTTATCTGCCTACTGAGAGGACTTCTGCCCTAAATCATGGGCTAGCCACGAGTGCTGCCAGTGGCCAAGTGCTGTGCCTCCACCACCAGCAGAACACCAAGGGAAGGCACTCGAGTTCCCAACTGTCCTTGGCCACACACAATTTTTATTATTTGAACTACAGGGCAGAGACACTCCCCACAGCTCACTGTCTTTCCAGCTGTCTCCCACTGCCCACATGCAGGGTTGTGTTTAAGTGGGAATAAAAGGTCAGTGGCACAATTCAGGACGTGCCTCTCTTTCCAAAACTCCCAAGCCTGCTAGTTCAAACACACTGCTGCAGCACTGAACAGATAACACAGGAAGGAGGGTAAACAGCAAGGCCCTTCAAAACACATTTGTGGGAGTGAAATGAAAGCCATCTTTATGGATTTTGGACACATACTATATATCTTAGTGATGACTTGTAAGTCACCATTTAAAACACGAATAGCAGGAGGTAAAATCAGAGTTATCCTGAAAATAGTTACAGAAAGATGATGTATACTGATATAGAACATCAAAAAGGCTGTAAGAATAATTCCAGGAAATGCTACCAAAAAAAAAAAAATCCAAACAATCCCAAAGAGGTTCACTTTACAGTTACCAACAGGATGATACTTCAATGAAGAACATAATGCAATACATATGAATATAGTTTTACTTAATTTTTTAAGATTTTGTACTATTTTTATCTTACTTGAAAACCAGAGGTGTTATCCTGCATCAGAGCAAGGCTCCACACAATGGAACAGTGTTTAAAAACCTTCTACAGGCCTTTCAACCTGAGATGACATCAATATTTCTCTATACTTCTATACATTGGGGAGGGAACTATGGAATTATTATATTCCCTTCCTCCTTACTATTGGTATCTTCCTTCTTCAGGCTTTCGCCTGAACCCCCTTTATTTAACATACAAATGGGAAGGGCTCTTGGCACATTTTTCCTGATTACCACCAGGTGATTTCCTTCATAGATAAAGGCAATTAATTCAGGAAGCACATCCAAAGATAGTTGGACCCCGAATGTTCAGTACTAAGGTGTTTGCAGCCTGGAAATGATATATGTGATTGCTCTTCTCAGATGCATGGACATTTCCCTTTGGCAGGATTTTGTACCCTCAGTCAGGAATTGCAGCCCTACAATGGTTGATTTGGTTCATTCACAACCTCCTTTGCAGGGCTGTTCCCTATGAAGCAATAAAAAGCAGACAAAACCACCAATGTATAAAAACAATCCACTGATATATATTTTACCAGTGATGAAGTGACCTGCCATCCCAATTCACCTTAAGAGAAAACAGACCAATTAAAAATTTAGCTTGCAGAACCTTCCTGCATTCAAGTGAGAAACACTGTAGTGCCAGCAAATTATTTATACCATATGAATACTCATTTTTTCAACTGTTCCTGACCCATATTCTAATTCACATTAGCAAGCCTACCAAACAGTTCAATTAAGAAAAACTACAACAATAAAATCAGAACAAATGAATCATTGCTGTCACTGCAATACATGTCCATTTGGATGGAATGAGGTCAGTCAGGAGTGATGCACAAATGCCAGAGAAGGATGCACCAAGTGCCAGGAGCACCCACCCTGCAGCTGCTTGGAGTGTCAGCAGACTACCATCATTACAGTATAATTTTCAGGTAATTACATGTGTGCAACAGATTAAACCTGACAAAATCAACAGAATCAAGGTTTTTAAAGCGAATGCTTCGGCCAATGATTTGTCTCAGAAGCGCACTTTGAATCACCTTTTGGAAATTTCTATTTTCCCTGTGTAATTTTCTTGGTATTGAAAATATCCCAGAACATAATAGAAATGTCAGAGGTCTTCCTTCAATCCATTAGTAATGCCACAGGAAAATAAAACCTGGAATGTCTTCACTGAAACAAGGAACAGGAAAATAGTTTCATACAGCATTTTTTAGGTGGTTTACTAATATTCCTGAGCCAAGTAACCTACATCTAAAGCAAGGACATACTGCACAGATAGGCTTGACTTAATTTTCATTTCTGTAGCACAATGAGTCCTCAAATACACTAAATCCTACTACTGGATGTGGTCTTTATAAATATAAAATGTGTAAGTATATTTATGATTTTCCTTATTTATTCCATAAGCAAGACCCTGAACTATCCTTCATCTATTAATTAAAACACCTACAGGAAAAAAAAATCTTTTTTGAACCAGGACATCTGTGTGCTATATGTAAGTGGTGATATTTTTAACAGAGAACAAAATTCGCATATCACGTAATGAATACTTTATGCTTGTGCCATAGATTTTGCCTCTCTCCTAGCACATAATACATGGAATAACAGGAATACTGGGATAATTTTGGAACATCTCTAATACCTGCTCTGAAGGAATGAAGCATGTTTTCCTCATCTAAAAAAAAACCCACCAAACTTTGACATTAAAAAAAATTCTTGTCAAAAACATTACTGGACCAAAGGTTTCCAGGGAATTTTCCAAAAGAACTGCCTTCCCACCTTTCAAAAACATCTCATCTTTGCCTTG
This sequence comes from Lanius collurio, assembly GCA_020086605.1. Taxonomy (NCBI): domain Eukaryota; kingdom Metazoa; phylum Chordata; class Aves; order Passeriformes; family Laniidae; genus Lanius; species Lanius collurio. The sequence continues at coordinate 1,437,118 of JACBWW010000025.1, read as the reverse complement.
TTGTTTCCCAGTCTCTCATAAGCTGAAATCCCAGGGCAACATAGTTTATTGTTTTAATATCTGCCTGACGCAAAGCAGAAGTATCCTCTGGTGAGTGCTTATCTGTCATATGTACTTCTGTGAAAGGAATATCAAGACAAATAAGATGTTCTAGGGCATATCATGGGATTATGAGTTTGGCACTGACTGAATTCTGTTTAAAAATAGTTGAAACAATAAATACAAAAAAAACCATCTACACTGATATTTGGAGGATGCAAGCTTGAAGAACATTGGGTTTTAAATATTTTAATTATAAGGGGTTTATGCTATTTTAGCATGAATAGAAAATGAACAAGTCCATAAATAGGACAAACAAGATGAGAGGAAATCATATTCATAATTTAAACAGTTAAAACAATAAAATTCTATTCCAATGGTACAATGGACTGTGAACTTACTTAGTATTAATTAAACTCAATGTAATGGCATTTTCTATATTGAAATGAATAACCAGTGATCTGGAAATTCATTTAGACCATTAGGTTAATTACAGAAACTGATGGAAGTTTTATAAGACAATTACAATTAAAGAACACGAACAATGTGGGACAGATTTATAAGCATTTGTACCACCTCAATCATTTTTGCTGAATTCCACCACCACTTCTTCCAAAACTGTAATCAATTAAAAAATGGGCCATCAACTTCATTTGCCCTTGAGTATGATAAAATAAAACTAATTAATATCGGATTTCTGCATTTTCATATTTTTCTTCTTTTAATTCTATCACTTGATTGCAGTATGAAGGATTTATTTAGGAGCTGATAAGCAGGCTTACTGAAGATGAAACAACTCTAACATTTAGGAAATCTATGCCAAAAGTGACTTCAGTTTAAAATGTCCTCATTGAAGTCAAGGCAAAATTCTCTTTTATGGGCATGTTAAACATTTGGGATATAGAAGTGTTCATCTGCACATCATTCTGAATAAAGGCATGTAGATATTTTACTACACATGTGAGCTACTCATGTAGCTAAAATGAACTGTCCCTTCAACATGTGCTCAGAAAAATCCACTAGTAGCTACACACTCAATAACTCGATTATCTTTGTGCTTACTTGGAGCTAAAATAAAGCCCACAAGTTTCAGAGATCAGAGTGCTGATTTAAAGAGTAAAAAATATTTAAGTGCCTTTGAACTTCCCTTTAAATTTTAAATTCCATCTCTCCCGTTACCCTCCATGGGCCCTGGGAAGGCAGAGATTCCTGAGGAATGGGATGCACAGCTTGAGGCTGCTGCCTCACCCCAGCAGCAAGGGCTGGGGGGCTCAGGGGTGCTGGGAGCCAGTCCAGAGCACGAGGAGCTCTACTGGAAATGCATCTCCTCCCCCATACCCTGCCACAAAGGACAGGCACACTACCAGGGAAGCAGAGGCAGGCACACGCTGGGAAGGACAACAAAGGGGACTTGCAAGAAGAGAGGTTTCCACTTTCAGGACCTTCAGTCCCTGGATCAGATGCTCCCATGAAGGGTGTGCAATCTCCATCCTCAGAGGTGCCCTGGTGCACCCTGCTCCTTCCAACCTGAATTACTTCACAATCTACAACTTCCCATCTTCTTCCTTCCCTGCTTTTGCTCTCATGAGCTTCTGCTTCATTCACATTTTCAGGCACTTCTACACTACAGAAAAGTGGGGAAAATAGGCACAAAACAATTTTTAAAAGTTCTTGCATAAATTCAGATTTGTATTTTTGCCTTTTTGAACCATACATACCCAGTTGTGTTACTGTCCTTGGCAAAACAGTGACACAGATATTAAGGGACAGAACTTTTTTCTTCTTTTGAATTTTCCTTTTGTCCAGCAGGGTCTTAATATTCTCATGGATCCTACTCATGCGTGGCTTCAATTTGGAAAAGTTCCAAAATTGTTCTTGATACATTTCATATTTACCAGTAGATACAAATTTCTTCAGGGATTTAAAATTCCCTATGGAAGCAACTATTCTAAAGAAGTGGGGCAAAAAGAGCCTGTCAGTTAGGGGCAGCCAAACTGTTTCATTTCCTTTCGGTGAGATATCCTGGGCCTCTAGGAAGATTCCAATGAGTGCTGACTCTCTGGGATTTGGTGAATTCCAATCATTCCTGGCTGGATGTAACTCCTTTCAATACTTGTCTGCAGTCTGCACTACGTTAATGATGAAGGATTTAACTGAAATCTGTTGTATCAGTTCTGCCCTGGAGATGCCAATCCTGTGGGAATCTACAGCAGCCAAGGCTTCCTGCCTGGATTTTCTGGCTGTGGGTGTCAAAGGAGCTGTCCCACCCAGGGATGGGATGCTGAAACTGTGCTCTCGACATGACAAATGCTCTGTTCCAACAATAGATGTGCAAATGAAAAACTGATCCAGGTCCCATCTTCTCCTTCAGCATCAGAGAACAGATGAGGCATGAGAGACGATTGCTGCTGATTTGTTCCACTGCTTGCAGGAGAAACAGCTCATTTCTTTCTGTATTATGCGAAGGGCCAGAAGTGATGGAAGGAAGCAGAACCAAGTTTCCATCTCCTGACATATTCAGAGGTGTAACTAATCATTGTTCTGGGAAATGTACAGTGTGATACATAAAATATATCCTGGGGAAATAAAATATCAGAAGGGAAAGAGGAGCTCCAAGAATTGCAGTCTGCTTTCTGGAGAACCAATGAGCAAAGGTGCTCAGAGTCATCAGAGGCTACCAGTGGCCAGTACAAATATAAACCAAAAAGTTCAGTGAGAAACCAAGCTAGCCAAATTGAAAAAAATACATATTACAACCATGTTTCTGTCCATCATACCTCGGAAGCAAAAGAGGAAAGGTTAGACAACACTTTGAAAAATGGAGACTTTCCTCTTCCAAGTATGTGAAAATTCCTAAATGCAATTAGCACTTAGTGAACTTCAACTATCTCAGATGGCTTTAGAAAAATCTCAGCACTCTTTCCCTTCTGTTAAAACAATTACAAATTGAAAACCTCCTAATTCTTACACTGTAAGCAGTTCTAAAATATCACACAGTTACAATACCAGCAGTAACAGAATAAACGATTAACAAATTATTCAAAAAGGAAGGCTGCAATATTGTTGTCTACATGGCATGATAATAGTACAAGTATTCATCTCCTAGACACTAATGTTGACTTATCAGTTATAATTTCAAACCTTACAAATGTGCATAAAAATGGAATATAGAAGATTTTTAAACTAATAAAAGAAATGAGATTAAAGTCAGCCTTTATTTCTATTCACTTCTAGTGGAATTTCCTATAGAAATGAAGCTATTTTACATCTTTATTGAAAGTTTTGTAATAAGGGGAAATAAAAAACCTAATTACAATATTTAGTAATTGTAGTAATTTTGGGTTTATTAGGAGTTGTGACCCTGAAGGGGAAACTGCATTTTGCCAAGATGAAATTCTATAGATAATAAAAGAAAAATCATGACTGGCAAACACAGAGATTGAACAAAAGTGTAATAATTTCTACTGTGAGGGCTACCAGCAATGTCTGTTATGAAACTGTGTATTACACATTGCCCAGTGGGAGGCAGAGAGGCAAAGCCTGTTTATTTATGTATTTGGCAGAACTGAAAACAAACAGGTGTTTGTTGGGATATCATTATTCAAGGAGCACCATTGCAAAATAAGATTTTTTCAACGGGACTGACTCAGGGGACACAAAGGAAACAGTGAAGTCCCGAGCTCAGCTTGCTCACAGTGTCTCTTTAGGGGGTCAATATTAGTAGAAATATCATCTGACAGAAACAGCAATCCCAGAAATAAAATTCCTGGGGCACGACTCAGTGAGGCAACAGGAGCAACAGGTTAAACTTATGAAAAGCTTTCAAAGGAAAGCAATTTTCAGAAAATTATAACAAACACTGTCCCCTCTTCTCCAAAAGAAGCTCCCTAATAATGAGACGAGTGAAACATTTGGATCATTTTTAGGAAAACGATTGTCAGTCAAAAAGGAGGAGTGCACTTAAAACGTCCAAAATGGAGCAATAATTTCAATTATAAGTACTTCATATCTTCATATATTCATGTTGTGTTACTACAAAAAGTGAAAAAACCCCCCACTCCTAGGGAAAGGTGACATATTAGAAAATATTCGTGGAGCATCTGGAAGCAAAGGCAGACTTAACTGACAATTTAATTTGCAATTTAAAACACTTGTTACGTTTGTTTAGCTCAGTATGCATTTGTAGGCTCCAGACTCCTGATTTAAAGGGGATCCCATACATATCCTGGAAAAGCTGCAGCTCTAGGGATGTCATTGGTAATGTTTGACAAAAGAGAACTACATGACTGTAGAGATGATCACTATGGAACTCTTTTGTCCTCATTCCCTGTTTTAATTTAAAAAAATAATTATTTTAGTAGTCTAGATAAGCTCAAAGAGAGTAGAATTGCATTCTAGATTACATAAAATCTTCATAAAGAGCATATCTGATAATGTTGTTAAACCAGACCATGTATTTTCTTTACAGAGGACTACAATGAGCACAGAGCCAGGGCTGCTGCAAGCAGCAGTGACTGCTCCTGCATTCAGCTCCAGCCTTCTCATCCCACCAGATGCCAGAACGAGCACCAGTGGTGCCACCAATCCAATACAAAACACTCTCAGAAGAGGTTTCTGCTCAGAATTTCAGAGGACACATCTCTACTCCAAAGTTTTGTAGGGAAAAGTGCTGATGGCAGCATCCATCATGTCAGCTTGTCTCTGCTTTTTTCATTAGGGCAGCTCCTTATGGCTCAAAATACCCCATTTCATACAGGCTGTTCCTCTTGTAAAAAAAAACTTCATATCTGTTTGCTTCCTGACCCAATCAAATGGTGGCATGATAACAGACTTTTTGTGTATTAAATCACAGTTGTGAGCAGGACAGAAGAATAAACACAATATCTTCTACAAGAAATGCAGAGCACACAACAGCACTGGATTCCAAAAACTGTCATTGTTACTGCAGAACTTTTGACCATTTTTGTACAACATTGCAATATAGGCAATTTTTTTTTTCCTTTTTTCATTTTTTTAAAAATAAAATATATATTTTTGAGAATAAAGATGCAACTGAAAACACTGAATTATCTGTTGACATTACTTACATATGTTCATAAACACCACATTTACCTTAACAAGAGCTGTTGGGAAAGTTGACATTTTTAGGGGGCTTAATTCACATTAATGTGCTTTTGTCACAAAACAGAACAAAAAACGAGCCATAACACTAGCTTACTTGTGGATGTGTATACTAGTGAACTGGGGGCACTGTACACGGGAGATCCCTCCTGGTTTGCCTGGCACAGCAGCACCCTGCCTACAAGAAAGAGAGAGAGAGTGGTATCTGGTTTTGGAACACTTCAACTAAACCTCAGTTTTCATCTCAAAACAGATAGAAAGTCACAACCAGAGCAGTGCACTGAACATGGGGCACTTTTTGTCCTTTGACTTCAAAGCAGAAAGAGCCCAGAGAAGCAGAGTTTGGCACTGGAGAAAGCAGAACACACAGGCATGCCCCAAACACCAAGCTCGCCCAGCTGCTCCCTCTCACCCTGTTTGTGCCAACATCTGCTGCCCAGGGCAGCACCCACCCACCCTCCCCACCCTTCTCAGCTCCCTGGGCCGGGCTGCAATGAGGCTCTCAAGCCAACACAGCAGGAAAGTCATGGGCAGCATTCCCAGGGCAGACCACAGGGCAGGTAAGAGCCGGGTGACATCACCCCCGTTATCACTTACACATCTGAATTCAGTATTTTTTGCTAATAGAAATGCACAAATAGGAGCTACTTTCCAGTAAATAAGCTGGGTTCAGGATTAAGAACAAAACTAGATAAAACAAAACATTTTTTTTTTCCAAAGGAATAAAAGTAAAAGCAATAACCAAATCCATTTAAACCAACCCTTTTGCAATGCTCCTTTAGAACAAATGACACAAGTTTCAGATTATTTCCCTTTTTTCTTTTAAATCAACTTAAAACACCTCAGTTTTTCTTAAAATTGTATTTTGGCAGTCTTAGCTGAATACAGATTGAGCATTGGTCAGAGACAGAAATAACTGTACTTTCAAACTAGGAAAGAAACTTCTGCACTTCTGGAATACAGTCCACAAGGAAAAGTGGGACATGAGACATCTGGTTTTGCAGATGTATGTGCATATATCTGTATTTACACACACAGGATTTTATATACACATACACTGACATGCTTCAAGCTGTCAGGATTTTTGAATCACACAATTCAAAGCCATCAAATCTATATGGAGATTTGGGAAACTTCAGACACTGTGCATTGGAACTGCACTGAGCTGAGTCCAATGTGATTGGAAGGACAGGACTAAGCACAAAATGGTAGGAATGTTTTACACAGTATTAGAGAGCAATTCTCAACTTCCATTCACCAGGCCAGAGTTCTTTCAAAAAATATTTGTAAAAATTTTCTGCCATTAACCAGTTTTTTGATTGTTGCTTGCAGCTGTCACTTGAAGGAGAAATACTGGAAATACTGGAGAGTAATAAAATAATTCTTGTAATTTATGCAATTTAACTAAGACTGTGACTACTGGAAATCTCATTAATTACTATGCTTCTAACCTTTCCAGAAAACAGCATATCCTTAACTAACAGGATTTAGAGATGCTTCCTTTTTCCCAGCCATCCACGACTAACATAAAAGATAAAACATAAAACAAGCTATTTTTATTCCTTTCAGACTATGTTGATATCTCTCTCAGCCTTCAGTCCTCATGTGGAAGCTGGCAAATGCACATGCACCTATAGAGATCCTAATTACAAGCAGCAATTTCAGGTTATAAAATAAACAGGCCCTATGCACACGCTCGTTTGACCCCAGGAATGGGTATGATGGAGTTTGGATGAATTTAACACCACAGATGCTTCAAAACTTCAGCTACTGCACAAGCCTGAAAGTGAAAGTGAGCTGAAGACCTAGAGGCATTCATCCAGCTGAGAGAAAACATTAGGAAAATCAGTCATTTTCATTAGGTTTTAAGAATAATATAACAATAATGACTTCAAATATGTCTAGAAAACAGAAAAAAATATTTTTAGAAATCAAAGGTTACAGTTTATTTACATTATTCATTGTAAAGCCAAGATAACACTTGGCTTCCTTCATGCTCCATAGGTATCTTCCTATTCTTTGCAGCTAAGATTCTTATATTTTTTCTGATTTCATCTTATACAAATCTAATTTTCCCTACTCTAGTCATCTAATTTCTAATTAAAGTACTTCAAAACAGATGCTTTTTTCATCTGTGCTACTAGAGTGTATTTAATTTCTTGCATAGAGCCTTCTAATTATATTTTGACAATCTGCCTTTGAATTTGTACATAAAATTAATACTGATAACTAAAACATTATTATTAGATTTTGTTAGAAAAAAATATTGAACTTTTTAATCGACTTTAGAAAGAAAAGATTATTTCTTCTGCATCTAATTTTGGTATTAAAAATATTTAAATTGCAAGTAATACAACTGAGGGAAGACTGAATTATTTACAGTAAGATCTTGGATAAACCTCAGAACACAGAAACAATCTATAAATTCCCCAATGGGAAAAAAAATATTATTTCTCCAGAACACTAAATTCTAGTGTGATGGAATAAAGGAGTTGGTTTTTTTTGGTTTTTTTTTAAGAAAGAGGATTTTAACATAAAGTTTTGAGGCAGCAGTGGCAGAGGGGACAGTGAGAGGACCAGCCTGGGGGCAGTGACCTTGCAGAGACCCAGCCTTCACCCCTGGAATGCTGCCTGGCAGCACGGACAAAACCAGGCTTCCCAAGATCAAAGACTATTCCCACTCATTCTTCTCTTCCTCCCCTGTTTTCTCCTCCAGCCCCTGATTAAGAATGCACTGTTTGATGAGGTCCATTGCTGAAGCACCACAGTTATTTTGAGACATAATTACTCTAAAAATATTCAGGGCTGTGAAAAAAAGTGATATGCAGTCATTAATATTTTTAGAATACTTGAAATTCAGCTCCCAGTAGTTTCAAGATCTCTGACTAAATGCATTTTCCCTCATTTTTTCATGCTTTTAAAAATAAGTTTTTTGTGTACAGTTATTTACATGATGCATGTAAACTAATCTACAGAAATACCAATGTACTCGTGGTGCTGCACGGAGTACTCACTGCCTCATGTAAAACTCAGCTAAAAAAAAATCACTGTATTTCTCAAATACTGAAAGAGCCAAGAAGGAACACCGAGGATCAACAACATGTGGACTCGCCCACTAAATTATAGAGGATTTTTAAACCCCTTCTGTTAAAAATAGCTTTTAACTGGAACCACTGTGTAGCCAGCACTACAGGCAGCTTCGAAGTAAAGATCTGCAATTAGTTTAAAAGAATTTACAAAATTTGTTGGAATTTCTCATGGTATGGTTTGAGGAAGTATTTTCTGCAGAAAAAGCCATATACCATTAGCTAAACTCATGCTGTTGGTGTAAAATTAACAGTGGTCATGGCCTCGATTATGGGCCCAGCTCTCTCCTGTCACAGGAGAGAGATGAAACTTCTGGAAACCCTTCCTGGCAATGTTTAAAGGTTATACAGCATGAGAGAGAAGCTGAGCTTCCAACACCCCACCTCTCCACACACATGGCATCAGGACCTTGGCCTGTGAACCAAAAGTTTCCAATTTACAGGGCTGTTACTTATTCTCCAAGAATGTGGGGAGGGAATTACAAAAAAGAAGAGGGCACACGTTAATTACTGGGAGTTTGCCCTGGAATATAACAAAGTGAGACACGGGGAGGGAATGTTCTTCTCTCTCCAGCAATGCAAAGGAAGCAGAGCTCCTCAGAAAGCTTGGAACTGCAGAGTGACAGTGGGGCTGGGTCCTCCACAGCATCCAACTGCTGCCTTCACAGTGAGGGGAAGCACAGAAGCATCTTCAGTGTCAGGAGTGAATCAGCTCAATGAGCAGGGCTGGTCTGCACTGGGTTTTAGTGCACAGGTAGCCAAAATGAGTGTTTGGAATACAGGAAGTAAGTAACTTAGCACTTTCATGGAGATTTAGTGATGATTACATTATTCTAATCTGTTGTGCTCTCAGCTTTCCAGGTAAATCAGCTGCTCTTTACACTTATTTCTTGCTAATGTGTTACCAAAAGGAGCTTCTTACTGCCTCTCACTACTAAGTACCAGACCATCCATTCCATAACAGTATTTACAAACAAAAAATCCAAAAAAGCCACAGAAAAAAGTGAATAAAAACCGAAGCTATTTGTGTCTCATTTTGCCTATATTATTATAAACTTTTATTTTAAGACCCTAATCTAAATCTAAAAAATACATTCTTTATTGAATTCAGTGATTGTTTTTTTTCATTTTTGTTTTCTCCTGGTGCAGCTGGATGACAGCCAGGGCTCCCTGAGTTAGTTCTGTCATTCTGACCACTCCTTTCCTTTATGCCTTTTGCAACTATTATTCCTAAAAGCTTTGGTGTTCAGTGCATGAAGAAAACTGTAAAGCTGCATCTCTCATGAACAAATCAAGAGATTTGCAAGTGTATCAAGGATCCTCATAAGCAACCCATGTCCACTCTTGATCTGCTGTTCTAAAAGTGTAATTTAATATTGGCATTTTCAGACAGAAATAGCACTATTTTTGTTCTGATCTGAAATATTGTTCTGTGATGGATTATTTCAAAACACCTCACAGAAATGGATCAGAAACACCTAATAAAAGGCTCCTGTTGTACAATAATAGACTGTGTTAGCTTCTATTGTCCCTTCTGACTAGGGAATTTAAAGAGAGCCTCTACAGCCTCTCTCTAGAATACATAATAGTAGTTAAGTGCTCTCTTAGCCCTTCATTATCAATAGTCAAACTACACAAACTTCGTATGCTTTTAAATATGTTGTTAATTCAAAAGAAGGGCTCTGTGAGGGCCTTCAGTTATCTGGGATCTCTATAAATTGAATAATGTCCTTCAGATTTTAACACAACCACTCATGGATGATTGTGTTGATACACTGGATTGTTTCATCCATTATTAACAAGGAATAAAGTAGCATAGCCCCAAACCACACGTCTCCTTTCTTTCAATATGTTAAAAATACTAACAAAATCTATGTTTAATCTCACCAAATCTTATATATAGTTTCACTTAAACAAGAGGGTAGGGAGGAAAATCTGAAGTAGTTGATGTCTAAAGGTGATTTTCCCAAGTCCAAACCTCTTCCTATATTGCCTTCTGGCAGGAAACCTGAAATACATTCAATTATTGAACAGCCTGGGTGTGCTTGCTGCTGGTAATGAGAATCTGTGCTCTACACCAGGTTTAAGTGGAGGGATGGGGGAAAAAGCCACACCAAAAAACAGGCAGTGAAGGTATGTGTCTCTAAGACATTTTCTGAGATCTCTCCAACCAAAAATTCTATTTAAGATGTTAATTTTCCCTTCCATCACTTTTTTAAGCATAGTGGATGTTTCTTTATTATCACTCTTAGAGTGTCCCCAAAATACTTAATGATCTGAGGCACTGATTCAGGGAACTGCAATCAATGTTACAGCAAAAGTAATCTGTAAACTACCCTTCCAATATTATACTTTGCTGGCCATGTCATTCATGTCCCAGTTTTTGGGAAACAGATCTCTCCCCAGTTATTCATGGGCAGTATTTAGGATGCTATCACGAACTGGGATTGGAAGGGGTCAGTATCATGCAATTAAAAGCCAGAGAAGCAAAAAAGTTTGTAGCTCTGGTGTGAGATAATCCCCTTAGTTCCCCTTCTCCCCACCTTTTCCCTCTGTAGGACAGGTAACTCATCCCACAGTAACAGGGGTTACTCCTTCTCCTGCTTGATCAAATACACACAAGGAGTGACTTGTTTCTAATTAATTTAACAGGCCAGCCTTCCCAAAGAGTGGCTGCATTGCAGGAACAATGTACAGGATGATTCCACGCACAAAGTAAAGCAATTGCAGCAAACTGCCCTTTCCAAAAATAATTTGAACCCGATTAATCAGCCACGTGCATTCCTTGTCTGGTGACTAAACCAAAACTGAGTAGTGCAAACTCAGTTGGTGCTTGTACCAAAATCTGCACCATGCTCAGAGAGTTTATCTGTGCTCGTTACTGAACTTTACCATTGGCATCCAAGTGTAAATGCCTGTCCACACACTGTCACCAGAGAAGTCTAAAAACCAGACAGGCACTCTACAGTCATGAGAAAAAACGGAGTGGTACCATCAGGATTTCCTGCAAAATATGTTTACTGTACAATTTCCCTCTACAACCTCAGGTGCACATAAAGTAACACTCTGTGATGGTCACTGCCATTATTTCACACTGGAGCATGCTTCCCTCTGGGGTTGTTCATGATCTTTGAAAAATCAAATTTTTATTCCTAATCTTTCCAGGTGCTCTAGCAGATATAGTAGGTAAGCAGGTGTTCTTGGTTCACTTGTAACTTTGAGAAACAAACATGAAAGAAATTCTGAAGTATAAACTTCTGAAGTAAACTGAGCTGGTATTATACTCTTCTTGAAATAAGATACTTGAGAATACACAAAATGCACTCATGTTCTGCTGATAACTAAAATGGGTTGCATTCTTATGTCTGACTGTTGAATAAAGATTGCAATAGAAAAAGAATCACAGAATAAATGAAACTGGAGCCTTTCTGCCCAAACACAAACACTACAGTTTCAACATGGCCCTGCAGGGATTACAAGTGGATGTGTTTATGCTTTATCCTCTCATGTTGTGTCAAGACACTATTTTCTGTGTAAATTACCTATTTCAGTAAATCTATAAGACAGAGATGCAAATCTAATGCAATTAGATGCAGAGATGCAAATTACTAATCCTTCAGTTCTCTTTGCTTACACCAGAGAATGCTGGTTCTAACTTATAAATAAAATTCTATTCTGAATGACAAGCTGAGAATATAAAAGACCAAAAATTGAATCATCATGCATAATCCTGGCTTTAGCTAGTCTATTTCTTTCCTAGCCTAGACAGGTTCCAGAATTTCAGGAGCATGAAAAGCCATTACAGAAATGATAATGCAATGTTTCCAAACTTTCCAAAGCACTCACTTTTACTAGGAACAATTCTATGCTTGGAGACTTCCAAAGAAAATCCGAAAGCACCAAACCAGCAGAGCTTGTAAAGCTTGTAAAGCACAGTCCCCTCTCAGCCACCTCCATAACAAACAAATGAAATAAAAACTCTGTATTTTGAAAGCTGCTCTCAATAAGTATTATGAAATGCAATTACAGTGCATATTGGGGACCCTGTCATCCAATGCCCAAAATGGGAAAAAAAATGCCTAAGATGGAAGAGAAAACATTAGCAATATGTTTGGAATACAATTAACCATAATCTTAAAATGCTTTAGCATTAATTTACAGATGTAATCAAGGTTTAACACAGAACAGAGTTGTTTTCCATTCCACTTAACTATATTAACTTTACATTTCATATATTACTTTATTACTTTACATTTCAGAATAGTTTGTCTGCCTGACTGTCCATCCTAACACATGGATCTTCCTAACTTGGTTATTCTTCTAATCAGAGGAATTTATTCCTCCACATAACTGCTATTAACTTATCTAGCATTGCAAATATCCCACCCCGTTCTGAACAAACAAACGTTTCAGTGATGACCTTGCAGTTTGTCTTAAATTTTCCTGAGAGATTCTTAAACCAGTGCTTTTTACATCTATCCATGGCTGGCACTTGGGTTTCAGGCCCAGGTTTATTCCAAAAATGCATCTTGCAGCCTTAGCTCAGGTCCAGGCAGTGCCCACCCAGGCTCACCCAGGCTGCCCAAGTATTTGGTGAGACAGGAACAAAAGCTCTAAAACAGCTAGATTTATATCCAGCCTCTAAACCTCCACCATACACAGTCTGGAGAGGCTGCCACCTTAAATAACTCATTTTAACTCATTTTAGGTCTCTCACTAACCAGGAAGCCAGAGAAGAAAATTTCCCTAAGCACCAGAATGATATTCAATTAAGAGAAGTCCAAGCTTAATTTTTCCTTAAAGATTCTCTTTGTGAGTAAAGAAATTAACTTTTTAAGCCCTTTAAAAGATGATCAATTATAAATAATTGATAAAAGCAATAAAATGATAATAATTATTATTAAATAGAATAAAAACATCTGAACAAACACAAGAACTTAGAAACAGTGCAGTGACAAAGAAAGGACAGCACAGCTCCTGCTTGGTCAGAAGTTTTTCTTTTGGGTTATTTAAGTACTATCTAAACAAACAAGGAAACCTAGTGTGTGAAATCAGTAGAAACAGGAAAACATGGTCAGCAGCTCAAGACCGGCATCTCAGCAAGATTTTACCAGCAAGCAACGAGATCCAACCACCCACCCCAAATACTTCCTTTTCTCTGTTTTGAAAGGACTCCAGCTTTCAGCAAATACAGATTTCTTGTTTTCACAGATTCTGTTTGCTAACAAATCCATCATAATCCAGTATCAAATGGCTCCCCCATGATGGACTGGGGACAAAATTCACAAACTTTTACACTGAAGAAGCAAAAACTCCCATCTTGACTGTTTCCTACCTTCTGGCATAAAGCTGTATCTAGGGTTGAAGATTTACAATTAAATAATCAAATCTATGGAATTTCTTGTGAAGGTCCCATAGGAAGAATACCAAAGCCTAAGTATATACCATGTGATATACATCCAAGAGAAACACCTTTAAAAGAGTAACACTGACAGTGTCTGTGGTGATCTCTTTAAAATGTGCAGAGTTCAAAACAATGGTGAATAGATTAATCCTGCTCCAAATTTAAATGTTTAACCAATTGACTAAATTAACATTGACAAAAATAAGTCATTGGTATTATCTTTGAATAAGCCTTGTTTAGTTTCCATGAGGGTATATATTTTAATGAAGAACTCATTATAATGTAGCATAAGGCATAATTAATTCTGGATTATTATTTTTTTTTAGTAAATAACTAGTAGGATGCTGAATTCCATTTTTCTACTGGCTTTATTAATCTTTCGTAAACCAGGATTTCCTCTATAATGGCTTGTAAAAGCTCCACACTTTTAAAAATGCATTAGCTGTCATCAGTGGTGTTAATCTACCTAGGAAGTCCTCATTTGTATGATGGCACTGTTAACATTATGATTTTTGAAACAACAGTTACAGCTTTGTTTTATACTTTGAAAAGGAGCATCTATAAAACACAGGTGGAGTATTAAACAATAATTATCTAATTGTAGTTAGAAAACTATTTAAGCTGCTTATCTAAGACTGCTGTAAATATATTTATTTAGGAAATCTGCTTAGTCGATAGCAAAGCTTGAATCGAAGTGTGTGTAATCAAATTGTAAAATGAGGAAATCTATGTAGTGACAGACAGCTTTTATAAAAATCCTGCTTTAGAGATACGATACAGTGAACTTTTACCCCAGGATTAGAATTGCTGTGCAAGCATATAATTCAGCTTCCCAAACTCCAAACATCTTCCCTGAGAAGTGTTTCTAGGGTATTTGCTGAGCTTATGCAAGACTCATTTAAATTCAAAGAGAAACACTAGAAAGATGAAATGAATCCCAGGTGCTCTTACACTCCAGAAATAGATGCTTTAAGACATGAACAAAGAGAAATTAGTATTAGCAAGTGTACAGGAATCCTGTCTTCCCCTGGATTCCTCTTACTTAAGGGCATGTTTTTATACATATTGCTATGGTAGTTCTTTACTTCTTGATTATATATAACATTATATTCCAAACTTTTGAACAATTTTTGAAAGGACGTTTGTCACAAAATCTGATTGTTGCTGGATACTCCTGGCTTCCAAATCCAAATACACCAAAAAGCCCCAGGCATATAAAACTTCTCTGTCTTCTGAGAGCTTATAAAAAAGTTAAAAAGGCACAGTCTCTTCCCCTCTTTCATTCTGTGTGATGGGGAAAATTTTGCCAGTGATCTTGGAATAACTGCCCAAGTTTACAATAGTCTTCACTGGGTTAAGACCATTTCTGAAGTGAATACAACTACTCAGCTGTGTGGGATGACTTGAAACTACCTCCTGAAACTCCTAGAACTTAATGAAATTCAGGAAAAATAATAGTGCCTTAAGGAAAAGGAGGATAGGATCTTCTGCTTTCCACTGAGCTGTTCTCCATGACTTACTCTAATGGCTCTTCACCACTAATCTTCAGTCCTTTCTTTCTCCACTGTCAATTGAAATTTTGAAATTTCTGAAATATTGTTTGTTGGTTATGACAAGACAAGAATATTTTCTTATGTGAGTCACTGTGAATTCAACTGTTCTCTGAATGAGTATTCACTACATTTCCAGGTGATTTCTGTAACATCTTTTCCCCCACCTTGCATTTGGGAACTGCCGAAAATTAGCCTCTCCAACAGGTAAAACCATTTACTGCCAGGAATGACAAAGTCTTTTAAAATGGGCTTGCTGTGTCTCAAGCTACCTGCCTTACAGGAACGATCTGTTCTATAACACAGGTGCAACAATATTCTATATTTCAATAAGGAGAGCGCAAGAGATTGCTCAAAAAGTCATCATTGCAAAAATCAAAAGAGAAAAACAAAAAGATCTGCAATAACTGAAAGGAACAACATGGAACCTGGCTGTCAGACTGCCTGAGGCAGAAAGAAAGGCTCGGTATTACAGATAAAATATACACCATATAAAAATAAGCAGGTGAAAATGATATTATAACAAACCACAGAAACAAAGAAAGTACCAGAGCATACCTAGTAAAGAAACCCAGCTGCAAAGCTGTATTTTCCTAGCCATAAATAAATGTTTGGGGAAAAGAACAGACTCTAGCTTAAATAAAGGAAAATTATGGGATGTATTTAAAACTGGATGGATAAACAGACAGATGAAAGAAATTATCCCAGTTTCCATGAAGGCTTTGTGAGACAAATCACAGAGTGCTTGCTACAAATTACCTTATTAAGACCTGCCTAAGAATTTAATAAATATTTTACTGGAAATGATAAGAAATGGATATCATAACTTCATTTAAGCATTTCTTTCTCATAAGAGGAAAACCCCTTTAAATAGCATGCTTTTATTTACTAGAGGGAGACTCTTGCCATGAGTAATTTTTTTAAAAATTTCCTATCCATGAGCATATACAGAAAAGTGCAGTTCTGTGAAAAGCTGGAATGATAAATGAAAAAAAATGTCCTTTAGTTCTCTCTGAAATATCGTTTTAGGCCTTCTCATTAGAAGGGTGGGAAGGAAGGGCAGGCACTGGTGGCCATCCAGGACTCTTGCTAGGCCTTGGAAGCACGGCAGGAGTGCCCAGAGGGCCCTTCCCAAACGTGTCCCTGGAAATCCACACCAACGCTGCCAGTGCCAAAGAGCCACAGTGCGGGCACGCTGTAATTTACTGCAGCATGAGCATTTCACAGGCACAAAAACAGCCTTAGAAAGGCTACCCAGGAACAAAAATCCATAGTGTTCTGTAAGTGTACAGTATTTTGCAGTCCCCAAGTAATACTTTCCTGCCATAATGTCTGTTGTGCATCTCAGAGTCTCCATTTTTAGCTGTCACGTGTCTCCTCAATAAAGGTTTTTCTCCCCAGAAGTGCACACCAAAAAAACCCTGAGCTATAACAATCATGTCACTGGTCCTACTGTTTACCATTATCTTCAAGGTTTTAGGGTTGATTTACATTGCGTTCCTCCCTATTTGACTTTAATTGTCTGCTTCAAGTTGTCAGGACATAACTATATCTTAGATTTGCATTGCATTAGGGGATCTTCTCCTTTCTCTATTGATCTTGTCTTATGGAGTAATTTAACTCAATTCTAATTTTCCTGTGCATGCGGGGTGCTCTCCATCCAAGGAAGTGAGTTATGTGTATTCAAGTGGTGCATCTTATGAATCTTGTTAAGCTTTACCGCCTTGCAGCCCGCACTGATGGAATATTTAATCACAGAAATGAGTTGGCACATTTGATGTACAATACGGGGAAGCCTCGCGGCGGCGGCTCCGCTGGCAATTGAGAACGGGGGAATTTGCCATTCATCAGTGCCATCCTGACAGCTTTGTATAACCTTCTGTTTTTCACTTATTTATGAAGATTAAAGGTACTTTAAATCAACAGTTTCTCTGTAAATGTATCATCTTTATTTCAGAAGTGGCCAAATTTTTCATCATTTATTAGGAGCTAAAGGAACTTCTCGCACTGACTGTGAAAAAGTTGGTACAGTTTTATCGTGACAGTGCTGGGGACAGTAATTAAACTAAACAAGTGGAAGTCTGACTGTCTTAAAACTCACATTTCTAATTTTATAATCTTCAAATATTCAATTGCTTCTTCTATAAGGAGGGTGGTGGAGGGATCTCAAAAGCAAAGGTAAGTCACAGTGTTCTATTTCAACGTATTTCAATATCACTTAATTTCCTAACAACTTTAGGAGATTGGCACAATTTAAACTAAGTTGTTTAAAAGAAAGTTTAAATGTTAAAACGTGAGAAATATCATCCTTTAGTCAATATAAACAAAGTGCATTTGACATGTATTAAAAATCCCAACAAAACCCAACCATAAACCTGCCTGCATGTATAAACAGGAAAAAAAAAATCTGAAATAAATAACGTATCTTGATAGAACTTTCTCCAATGGTGTGGTGGAGTTTGTGTCATAATTCATAAAATTAAATTAATGCTCTTCTAATGGTAATTAAAGATTCTCATTAAGAAGGGCAAACACCTCCCTAGTGTTGGCAATAAAAATGCACTTGGGACTTTAGGAGGTTATACAAAAAAATCAATAACCTGCCATTTTATAATTAAAAGACAAAATAAATGTTAGGGAAAAGTCCAGTAAATTAGGAAAATTACCTTCAGGAGAGATTGAAAATATTGATTTTAATTTACAAACTATGTGAACTCTTCATGCCCTACTTCATGAGACAATTATAAGTCAGATTGTTAATTCTGCATACGTATTAGAAAATTGATTACTGTACTATGGGAATATTATTATATTTGTCATTAACACAAAGTCATTTATATAAAATGACTAATAACTCTGACTTCCTAATTTATGCAGGTTCAGGGTTGGTTCACTAACTATTCAAACGAGATCAATGTTGAATTCCTGTTTTCAACACAGACATACATCAGCAAGGAAATAAATTCTGCCTACACCAAATATTGCAATTCCATTAATGCCAAGTTAGTATTTTTATTATACTGGGCCCTTTTTACCCTAATTGGAACATTTTTATGTATCTCTGTAGAGGCACTGTTTTAACCACAAATATCTGTTTGTAACAGTGTCTTTTTCAACAATTTTCATCTCTTGAAGCCCCTCAAACTAAGAAAAGTTTTTCAGCTTTGTCAACTGGAGACTCAAATATCCCCATGAGTGGAGACTCCCCAGCTTCTGCAGGAAATCTCTTCCCATGTTAACAACCATCCATGAAAAATGTTTTCCTGATAGCTGTTTGTGGGCAGCATTCAAATCCTTCTGGAATCAACTGGGTTTCAGACTACAAATAAGTTTATTTTCAATCCCTTTGCTAAAGCACTGGCGCCAGCCACGACTGAGTCCCAGCAGAGAAAAACTGAATCTCTTTAACTGCAAGCTGCAACCAGGATCAGAATCTGGTCTTGTTCAGGTGAAAACATATATTGAAAATAAAAAAAATACATCAAAATGAAAAATGAAATAGAAAATTTAAAGAAAAATGTTCAGGAAAAAAAATATGAATGCAGATACTCTGTACCTTTGTATGTCTACATACATATATATAAAAAATTTATATATTTTCATAAGACAAGATTTTTTTTTGCCATAGTTCTTTACTGAAGACTTGCTGGAAGAAAAGGACTATCTGAAAACCAAAATAAAATAAAATCTAATGTAAGACTAGAATATTGCAGTACACTTCATGTTATACTATCTACTTCCAATAAAAAGGTATTCATATATCTTCTATACAAAGTTTAGTATGCCCAGGTAAGGCAAAACCTTGAATCACAAATGTATAAATGACTTGTAAATAATGTGTACCACACAAAGAACCCAAACTTCACGCCAAACAGAGATTCTGTACTTATGCAAGTTTTAAAGAACACTAAAATCAAACATGGGCAGTTGGACAATCACAGAGCAATCCTTACCTGCATAGAACTCTGGACTATAAACTGCACCAACAACTGGATTTAATTTCCAGCCTGCAGAGAACAAAAACATAACAGTTAATATTGCAATTGCAATAATATTAACAACTATTATACTATTACTATTGTATAGAAAATCAAGAAAGATCACTGTAACTCAAGTTTTATAGGCATCTTTGATTTCTGACCTTTAATATCTGAGTCTGAAGTATGGAAACAAGTCATGAAACAAGGCATTCTCCAGCCATGGTACTGCAGTCAATGACCAGGTGATTTACCTTGGCTGAAATGCACAGTGATTTACTCCTTTAAGCTAAGGAATTAAGTCAGCAGTAGTTCAGGTATCCCCATAGCCTCCAGTACAGAGCAGATGAGTTCTTAGCCAGTGGTTTGGCTCTCCGGTTACGAGCCAGAGGGGCCACAACAGTTCTCTGGACACCAAAACTTCTGATAAGGGTTACAGGACAACCAAAATAATTGGAGTACTTTGATTCTACCCTGGCAAAAATGAAAGCGGAGCCACAGAACAGAAATGTCTGTTGTGACAGGCAGGAGATGCTCAGTGGGATCCAGTCAAATGCCAGGACTGTGTTCCCGTGTGTTTGTCCCCCCGAGTGCCCGTGCGGGCACAGGACAAGGGCAGACACCCCCGGACTGGCCGTGCCTGTGCTGAGCTGACAAACACGGAGAGCCTGCAGGGGAGACCATCCCGCAGCCACACCCTGCAGAGCTCTCCGGGCGTACAAATCACTGCCCTGCTTGGAAATAATCCCTGTCCTCCCACCTCCGACACAGAACAAGGGCCCAGAGCTCCCAGACCTCCGGCACCTGCGTTCTGGCCAAACTCCAGTTACTGCTTACACTTCACACCTGATGCGGCATTGCCAGGCAAGCCTGGGGTGGCCGGGCTGGCTGCAGACACACGGGGGGTGCAAAGCAGGGCTCACCTTAGAGATAACCAGGCTGGAGGAATGGCAGGGGAAGGAGCAGAGAAAGTGGTGCAAACCCATCAGTGTTCTCAGCTGCCGTGCAGTGCCAGTTACTGGGGTTTGCTCAGCCACAGGTAGATCCACTCCCAGTAAATGCAAACTCCACAGAACATCCCCCCACACCCACACTCTCTTTTTCCTTAAGTGAACAATTATTTTGAACTACTGGAACTGAAAAATTAGGGGTTTTCCTAAAGCACACTCAAATCAGAGGAGTGGGAAGCACTTTTTTAAAATGGGAATAAAGAAAAAAAAAACCTGAGCAAAAGCATGTTGTAAACTCTAGAGCTATGGTACTGAAAATAGTACTTATAACTTCTTCTGGAATCAAAATTCAATCCAGACACTGACAACAAGGCTTTTCAAAATCACAAAAGCCATGATTAGAGGAATTTAAATGCACACGAGGTTTATTTCTGCTTTGGCCATATCATGTAATGCAAAAGCACAGCGGAGAATCATAAAACATTAAGGTATTGTAACACTGAAAAAGTGCAATGCAAAATCTCTGTAACAAACAAACTATTCCTACCCTTTCAAGCTACCTCCATCTCATCCACAGTAACTATTTACCAGTAATTAACTGTTCAATCACAGAGGGGAGGAGTGGTTTTGAAAGGCAACTCGTGAATAAATTCAGAGTAAGCAGCTTTGCATGACACCTTATCTGCAGAAGTGACTGCAGTTGCTCTATGTACCCAAAAGACAGTTATGGAAACTGAAATGCCCAGCCAAGAAGGGCTAAAATGTTTTTCCTCCTGAAAATACCACATAAATTTTACGTGATCCTTCAATTTTACATACTACAGGATTATATTTAGGAACATCAGAGTATAGCATATCTCTTAGCCAAATTTTGTGTAATAGAAAATAATTCAAATTTTGAGACTTTCAGTAAAAATCTAACTTTATATATGTTAGGGAATATTCAATATTTCAAATTTAATACTTCCTCAGAAGACCACTGATCAACACCACCCAAAATGAAAGATTGGACAGAATTTTAGATCTGTCAGCTTTTGCTGTCAAAGCAGCTGACAGACATCTCTCAGCTTTAAGTTACACTAACAGTGCCACAATTTGTCTGAGAGAAAGGAAAAAAAAATCTTGGAAGACAGAGATTGTTCTTCACAGCTGAAAGGCAGTCTCATATTTCAGCTCCTTACCACTCTCCCAGTGACGGCTGTCTCATCTAACTTTTTGAAGCCTATGGAGGAAATACTTCATTCATCGTGCAAATAACAGTAATTAAACTTAACTTTATCTTGTCAGCCAACAATGTGCTGGCCCATAGCTGTGTGGGTTAATCAAGTGTGATGGGAGTAGATGAATCCAAGCGAGCAGCTGCCAAGTAACCCTTCTGCAGCAGCTGGAGGAGGCAAATTCTCGACTGTGGGTGTAATTTTGTACATTCTTCTTAGTGTCACAATATTAATCTCATTCTCAAATTGAAACTATAAAAGCTTGAAACTTAAAAACCAGCCAGGGAAAGAAAAAACCCTCTGCCTGACCCAGTCATCCAGAGAAGCACATGTCCAGTGTGCTGACGGGAAAGAAACGATCTTGGGGTAACAAGCTGTGGGAGAAAATGGAGCACTGCAACACAGAGAGGATTTTTTTTCTTCATAGACCAGAGAGGCCACCATGGCCAGAGAAAGGCTTGGGTAGGAAGGAACCCTGTGGTTCCATTTCCTTCCCTCCTGTTTGCTACCTGGGTAGGGGGGACAGGGAGTGCGAGGGGATTTAACTGTGCTAATAGGCACTAGATATGATTTTGAATCTAAATTTAGAGCAACAGAAGGCTCAAACCCAAAGCACCACCAGTATAAACTTTAAAACAATTTTATCCTTTTACAGATCTCTGTTTCATGTTCCTCCTTTATTGCTGCAGTTCTCTGAACGTACTTGCCCATAATTCTCTGTACCCTACAACCCTTGGATGAGCATCCTGAACTACAATATGGGCATCAGAAGAAAGTGCAACTGTGAACAGGATAGGTTGGAACATCTAAAAATGTCTCAAATATTTTTGCCAACATGTAGCACTCCTGACACTGAATTTCTTTGCAAAGAGAAGGCAGTTTTATTTCCAAAGCATGAGGTGAGCCATCAAAATCATCCTGACTGATAACAAACCCACAAAGAAAAGCTCTCCCAGCAACTGCTCATTTGGGGAGTCAAAAGTCACTGGAAAGCATACTTATTTCGAAGACCACTTTGGACACAAAAGCATACCACTTATTTGAACTAAGCTATATATTAAAAAAAAAAAAAAAAATCAAGATTTTGTGCCTTGAAATCTACTGACTTCTGCAATCCCATTAACAAGAGGAGCCCTGTTATCAAACAACCAGCTGTATTCAGGAATGGAACACAAAACAGAGTGTATCCTGTTTCTAAATTAAAATAAATATCAGTTCCTGACGTTTTGATAGAATACATGTGCCCCAACTACCTTTTGAAAACCTGCCAACAACATGCCAGTCACAACACACAGTTTGAAAGATAAAGAGAGGCATTAAAAAGTAAGTGGTTCTGAAGCAAACAAAAAGGCATGTGCAAACAAAATGTTTCTTGCTACCTGCATCAGAAGAGTCTTTCAAATTTTAATGTGCTGGTAGAAAAACTGGCCTTACAGTTTATTTAAAAGATGAGACCTTTACTTTAGATACTAATAATCTTCAATAAATAATCAGCTCTAGCACTGGTTAATTCCTGACAAAATGATAAAGAACGAGACTCGTACCATGCCAGGATGACTGATAGTATAAACACTGATGAAACTAAATGAAGCACCTTGCATGTCTGCACTTCATTCCTTGGTGCTTGTGATGATTATGTAAGAGGGACGTGATTGTCCTTGTGGGTTTACTTTAGGGGACTTCAGACATTAAAAAAAAAAAAAGTAAAAGAGAGGAAAATAATCAAAAGTTATGAATTGCTACCAGAGGTTTCTTGGTGGATACCTGGCAAAATGTGTGCATAAGAATATTCTGCATGCAGCACCTTGGATGTCTGGGATCACAATAAATGAATGCTAATTCTTTATGCACTGAACAGGGTATTTCATACTCTTGGTGAGATCTAGATTGGATGGAACAGGATGGAAAACGACACACAAAACACTACAAGTGGGAAACACGTGACAGCAGGTTTTGCTCATCCTGGTCTTGGATATTAATAAATGAGAAGGTGTGACCTAAGAAATCCTGCAGGGCAGGGCATGCACATGGTTAATTTAGCTCTGTGTTGCAACAGAATCTTCTTATGTGATCCAGTCAAGCCTCACGTCTCTCTCTAGATTCCCTGGGATGCTTTAAAACCAGTAAACCACAAGGACATTTTCCCATCTGCGGAATTTTCCAAGCTTCACATTTACAAAATGAGGAAGAAAACAGTTTCTAAGAAAGCATGAGGAATTTCAGACCTTTCTTCTCCAGATCATTTTAAGTGGCTCAATTATCACTTCACTTGAAAACCATCCCTGTGTTTTACTGTGTCACGAAAAAATGATGAGCCTTTCATTAAAATATAAAGCCACTGTGTGCCCTGGATTTTAGTAAAACCTCACTAATGAGACCTCAAATACAGAAAATACCCATTGTATTTCAAAATGGAAAAGAATCTAATCTATCTTGGGAAACCTTTGTGTTTCCTAAGCATTTCATCTGCTTTCTACCAGATGGGAAAAACTGAATTAAATTGAAAAGCAAATACCAACAACTACACTGTCTAGTAAAACTGAAAGCATAATTGCAATTACCTTCAGTTCACGTGTCATTGTTTGACATGGCTGAGTTAGGAACTTGTTTGAATTTGAATTTTCAGAACCAGCAAATGCAAACTCAAGCACGTAATCAAACACTCTCAAAAGAAACATTTAAAAAATGCATTGTTTCCAAACCCCTCAAATAACTACGGATTATTAATGTTTAACAAATAACTATGGATCATTAATGTACCATATTACACCAAGTCAGGTCAGTATTAGAATGAGTTTTACTTTTAGATAGCTTGGAATTTTGATTTTTCTACGGGAATGGAAAAAGCTGGAAATAGCACCCAGTAACAACAGTCTGCCCTTCTTCTAACAAATTATGGAGGGACACAGCAAATGATCTTTGACTCGATGCGTGTCCTGGTGGCAAAAGGGTCTGCAGGAAAGACATTCTTGCTGGTCTCCCTACCCCCATCCCCAAAGCAAGCTGAATCCTCCCATTAGCTCACTCCTCACTACATCAGCACTGCCCAGAGCCAGGAGAGGACACAGTTTGCTCTCAGGTCCCACACAAAAGCCACGGGGGTCAGACAGTGGGGTTCCAGTTCAAGGCACTCTTGCTACGCTCACCTGGCTGGGAACCAGCCAAGCTCTACTGAGATGGAATTTATGCCCAACCCCTTCATGCCCTGGCACTCTGAGCCCCGGGCAGAGATGCAGAGTGGGACACCTCAGGAGCAGGGGGGTGCCCCCTGTGATCAGGGTGAGGGTGGCTTTGGCAGGCAGGGACCCAGAGCTGGGCTCAGGCACTCACCGTTCGTGTAAGGGTTGACGGTCTTTTTGTTTGTCATTACACGAGCTGTGGCATTATTTACCTAAGCACATAGAACAGGGGATTAGAAACAGTCACAGGGAGGGCCAGTGTCACTATTAAACGCATGCATTATTACTGCTATTAGTCATGTAAAAATAAAATGCAATTTAATTTATAGAAGGCAACAGGTGCATAACAAAATCATACTGTTTATAATTACATTTACTTTCATAACCATTTTAACTTACAAATCATTTCAATAAAGCAACATCATATCATTTAAACTTTAATAAAAAGACATTAAAAGCAAATTAAAAGGTACTGCATAATTTAAGACTTAAGAGCATGCTTGTATTCCATGATAACACTGATACAATAAATACTCAAAACAGAAAAAAAAAAAAAAAGATTATATGAAGGAACATGCAGTGGAGTAGAAAGGAAAGAGACAAGGTACAAGGAAACAAAGAAAATGTCAAAAAAGGGACAAACAAATTTTAGCAGTGTGCAACATAACCCTTCAGAAGAGAAGTACCATTGGAAAAGCAACATCTAGCATTCAACACTTGGAACAAGAGCCTTTTTCATTGCAAGAATTAACAAAATCATTCAAGCTTTAAAATCACAGCTAACAAAAGGATAAAAAGAGGGTGCATTATTTAACACAATATGGAGTTAACAATCTGAGTAAGATGTGCACGAAGTCATATCCTCAATCCAATCAGTGCCTCCCAGGCTTGCTTAAAACGTACACTCAATTACAGGCGTACCAATATATAGAAAAAAATGTAGCATCAAGAAAACTTAATACAACAAGTCAAAAAAATTCACGTGGTATATCAGCGCTAAATACGTGAAACGGCAGATGGACTTCTCCACTTACCATTCAGCACCATCGCCAGCATGGGTATGTATACAGTTACCATGGTTACTGAGAGTTTGGTGAGGGCCCTAAGCGCTACCGTCGAGGGGGAAAATGAAAAGGCAAAATATGCAACATCTTACTCAAAAGACGACAGCATTTTCAATTGGTAATTTTTTTTTTTTAATTTTTTTTTTTTTTTTCCATTCTAACAAATACGACTGAGGCAGTGTTGAAGGGGATCCAGTGGCATGGAAATGCATGGGAGGTGTTTTTTTGGAGGTGGGGATGGCTCAGGCCACCCAGCCAAAAGAGCCTCGTGGCTTTGGTAAAATTAAATGTGAAAATTGCTCGGTCTCTAGTCTGGCTTTGTTTCTTGTACATCTTTTGGATGCTTCTTTCCCAATCTGAATTTTTTGAAAACCACTGTGGATCCCACATCAACCCTGCAGCAAAAAAAAAAAAAGAAAAATAAAGAAAAAAAAAAAGAAAACAAAAAAAGAAAAAAAAAAGAAAAGAACAACCTTTTGTTTTTGTTTTGTCTGTCACACTTTTTTTTTGTTGTTCTCAATTTTTTAGGTTTTTTTTTTTTTTTTGTTGGCTGGTTTTTGGAATCTACTGCACCCATTGATTTACAAAACATCCAAAATAATAACTTCAAAATATTAAAGCTTTCTTTTTTTTTTTTTTCCAAATTCTGTCATCCACCTTTCAGCAATAATGATAATAATAATAATTACAAAAGAAACAATAATAAAAAACCCAAGTAAGGCCAGATTCTCTCTCTTTATATATAAATATATATATAAACAATGGGAAGGGGAAAGGGGAGCACACAGAAGACACCAATGATGCATCTGAAACAACAAATGAGAGTGAAGCAGACATTTATAAAAAAGATGAAAAGGAAAATATTTTGAACATGCACCTCGATTTTACGGCCCTCTACCACGGTGCCGTGTAATTTCTCCCTCGCCCTGTCCGCATCAGCACTATTTTCGAAAGTTACGAAACCAAATCCCTGCATGCAGGAGGGAGAAGGGGGGAAAACAACATGCACATTATTATTTCAGTCAATGACCACTTGTTTGCTTATGTTCTCTCTCTTTAATTTAATATTTTCTTGTCCTTGCTTCATTTCTGTAACATGCAAATTAGAAAAATTATAATTGTATTGAGATGTGCAATAAATAAGCAACAAATGTGAACAAATTTTTTTTTTTCTGTCATCAGTTAGATAATACCCTCTGAGAAAGTCAAAGAATGATACCAAAAATACCTTTCTACATGTCACTACAGAGGAAAATAAATCTAACAATAAGAAAATGAAATTAAAATAAATTACAGTGTTTTCACATAGAAAAAAATGAACTAATGAGAAAAGAAAATGAACCACATTTTAATGACATGCAGATATCTCAACGAAATAAAAAACATGTGCACAAAATTCAACACTGAATGTCAATATACTCTAAACATTGCCTACTTATTCATGCTGTTGTGATCATAAGAAACACTGTTCCCATGCAACACTAGGGTAACTTAAACTTTCGTCAAACTATACAGCCTTTACTTATTTTTTTATAAAAGGAAAAAAGAAAAATAAAGAAAACCACCAACAAAACAAAAGTACTTTCAGAACAAAGTATAAACTTTCTTGTATTAACAGATCAAAGAAAATCACATGATGTGAATAGAAAAAGAAACTCTGATAAAAGAAGAAAAATGCAAACGTTTTGAATAAATTTAACTGCTTCATTTACTTGTTCTGCATATTATTTTCCACATATAGAACATGCAACTGGTAAAACTCCAGAATCCCATGTTAATGGGACAAATCTGAAATTCTGCTTATGACAAACGCCCTCCTTTATAAAACTAGGCTAAAACAAACATTTCAAATCCTACTAAAATTCCTTTTTATGTGCTAAGTTAAATTAAACACTGTTTAAAATGGCAAATATTTTGGAAAAATCTGACAACGAAGAACATTTTAGAAACATACACCAACCCTTTGAAGTAATTCTTGCATTAGCACTACAATGCCTTTGCATGCCTCCCAAAGTTATCAAACAAATGCTCCTCTGCATCCCTGCCTTTCACACCCAGGACCATTTGCTTTGGACACAGGTGCTGCTCACAGTTTAAGTGCTACTAAAACCGGGTTTTGTTTTAATTTCTGTTTTAGCCTGAAGTCTGCTCTGCTCCTGAGCAATCAGCCATGCCCCACAGCTCCCCATCTCCCTTTGCTAAGGTTTGTGTTCACCCAGTTCCTCTCTGCAGGGCTACCTATTATGCCAAGTGACTGACTAAAAAAAAGGGGGGGGAAATAAAAAAATTAAAAAATGGGAAGACATTTATGCATGCATTTACACAAAAGGGAGACCAAATATCAAACTAAGGCAAAACTGACACCAAGCAGTGAGAAAAGGAATGGGTATGAACTACAGCACTAATTGTCAACCATCATCTAAAAAAGTTAAGTGACTCTCAGGATAACTCCCCGGGTTATTTGGGTTATTTTACCTGCTCAAAGAAGTCAGTTATTTATTCCCATTTATACAAAAAGTGACGTTTCTGGCCAGCAGTGGTTTCTGTCTCTCTCTCTCCAAAGCACCCTCCGCACACCCCTCTTTGTTCCCCTGACAAACCCAGGCTGAGCTCCGACCTGCTCTGCCAGCAGCGGCACCTCCAGCCCAAGCCACGCTCACAACACCTCATTCCAAACGTTTCCTCCACTCCACTCTCCACAATTTCAGCACAAGGCCACGACCTCACTTGCCACAAGACACTGAGGATGTAACTCTCTTGTCCTCAAAGCACTAGGGGTGTTGAGAGAGAGTAAATCCCCCTCCTCAGCACTCATCTCCATGGCTTAGATGCCTGTACGAGCTTTT
This sequence comes from Lanius collurio, assembly GCA_020086605.1. NCBI lineage: Eukaryota > Metazoa > Chordata > Aves > Passeriformes > Laniidae > Lanius > Lanius collurio. Next base: position 1,408,685 of record JACBWW010000025.1, on the reverse strand, counting down.
CTGATACCTAAACCCATCCTCAGCTTTAAACTTTTATTTCTTCTACAGCTGCTCATTCCCAGCTTGTTAAAGCTCTGTAAAAAAACCTCCTAACTTAGAATGCCATTCATAAAATTTCCCAGAAAATTCCCACTGGATCCATGGATCTAAGCAGCCTAACTCCATTCAATAGCAGAGATTCCCCCAATTCTGGTTTGTTTTTTTTCCTTTCCTATTCTCTTGCCTGAGAAATTGTCCCTTCTCAGAATTGCAAACATTTGGTGGGAGTTTAGTCAAAACTTTGTCATTCTCCTCAGCTCACAGCACTACCATTTAATTTAATAAGCTAAAGATAAAAACCTAATTACACAAAAAAAATTAGAAAAACATACAAAGTGGAGCTACAAGCCAAGATAAGACAGGAACTTCAAAGATTCTGAAAATAATACTCATTGTAATTTTAAAATTTCTTATGTTGTACTTATTCTCATAATCAACACTACCTAAATTAAACTCTTACTATTTATGCAAATCTTTAACTTCACCTGGCTGACAGAGAAACTCAAGAACAAAACACAGATTCACCCATCACACATTCAGATACCTATACAAACACTTGAACATCAATTCAACATGCAGCTGAGTTAACAGCTGTATTCTATTAACTGGTAATGCAAATAAATGCATTTTATTTTTAAAATCTGTCAAATGATTTAATAATAGCCAAGTTACTGTGTGAGAAGGTCCTGATTGAATTTGGGAGGCACTTTGGAGTTCTTATTTGAAGAAATAGGTGTTAATATAATATACACTAGATACATATTAATACATACACATAAACAGATTTCTGAATGTATATACAGAGCTGTCTAGAGCATTGATTTGTAACTGATAGAAAATGGTCAAAAATTCAAAAGTTCTCAGTGTTGCCATATTTTTTAGCCAAGCTTTCTTCATTATTAGTACACATTCAAACAAGCAGAAATTTGTAGTATGAAACTTGCATTATTTTAGGGTTTTCTCTTATGGAAGGACTCCCTTCAGCAAAATAATTTTATACTTTACGGTGGTGTTCTAATGTTTTGGGTTTTTTTGAATATGCAATTCCATTTTTCTTAACTATTACGGCATGAGAATGAGATTACTTCTGTTGTTTTTGCAAGAAATCGTTTAAAACATTAACTATTAGAATAAAAAGAAAGAAAAAGAAACAGAAACAAAAACATATTCTAGCAATTCTTATGCCAAACTGCAGCTAGAAACAAATTTGAATTCTGATCCTGCAAACTTTGTTACCTGTACTCAGTCTGAAACCACTTAGTAGTCCTTTCAGTTTCAGTGGGATTTTATGAAAACATAGATAAGCACTGCCAGGAATGGGACTTTAATCTGGTGCATCTTAATTCCTACAGAATGGACACGAAATGATCAGATTAAATTAAAAAAAAAAAAAAATAGAAAAAGAAAGAACAGAAAAAAGATGTCCCTCGCATTCCTAATATTTTTTTTTTCCTTAACTTTCTACTTAAGTGAGAGAATCTAAAGGTACTTCTGCAAATCAGGGTATTATGTAGCTCTCCCTGAAGTAACTCTGACCAAAGGGAGAAGCAGCAGCCCTGAGAGGCACCCCAGCCCTGAGAGGCACCCCAGCCCTGCCTCGGGCACCCCAGCCCTGAGAGGCACCCCAGCCCTGCCTCGGGCACCCCAGCCCTGCCTCGGGCACCCCAGCCCTGCCTCGGGCACCCCAGCCCTGAGAGGCACCCCAGCCCTGCCTCGGGCACCCCAGCCCTGCCTCGGGCACCCCAGCCCTGAGAGGCACCCCAGCCCTGCCTCGGGCACCCCAGCCCTGCCTCGGGCACCTCCAGCAGCTCCCCTGGCACAGCTGGGAGGGGGCACCGATGGTGCAGGAGCTTTTATTAACAACAGCCTGACCTGACAAAGGCTCTGACTGAGGCAGACCTGTTAAAAACCAGCCAGGAAAACCTTTTGCTTCTGAAATCCTTTCCAGGATCTTGCTTTTAGCAGAAGGCACTGGGATGTTTTCCATGCTGCAAGGTCAACACCAAAAAAGCTCAATTGGAAACACCTCCTTATGCCATCCCCCTAAACCTTTAAAAAAACCTTACCCTTGCACAGCCCAGTGTAGGTGTGGTGGTTTAAATCCCCACTTGGGTAAGGTTTAGTGGCTAAACCAAAGTTTAAACTCCTACCACTTGTGCTCAGTTCCACCCCACCAGCACAACCAGCAAAGGTGGGGAATGGCTTTGGGAACTGGGACTGTCCAGCAGCAGCAGGTTCTGGACAATCTGTGTCTTTTGCAAACATTATTGAGCAACCATAATTTAAAAATAATAAATTTTGGCCAGAGGAGGAGATTCTAAGCCACCAAATTCCATCCATGTTAGTTGTTTACTGAAAAAGTGATGAATGTTCCAACTGAATTTGGGCTGGTAGGCAAGGGGATTAATTAATGTCTGAATAATAAACCAGGAGATTTCAGCTGTTCCATTTAGGTAAAGAAAAAAAAAAAAAAAGGAAAAGTGAAGGCTTTATTTTCAGAAAATAAATATTAACAGAATTCAAATATATCTGATTTAAGATAGATTTTTGATGTATATGATTGTTAAAATATGACAGATTACAGTATGTCTAGAACAGGAATAACATTCCATTGCTAATAATAAATGATATATGAGTTACAGGAAGATTGAAACATTAGTGAATAAACTTTTTAGTGTGTCTGACATGGCAAGAAAAGGAAAAAAGATATGCATATGACAGACATAAAGCCCTCTAATGCAGCTGATATCACAGGTGAACACACTGGGCCACAGTTTTGCACCAGCTGATGCACTCATAGCCATTCTATCTTGCTTTATTTCTTAAATACTGAATAAATTGAAGTATGCATTTAAGGCAAAGTAATTTTGGAAAAAAAAATATTAAACTTTTCCAATACAATAAGAACTCTTTTAATAAAATAAATGCTAAAATAGATTGTTTTCAAAGGGTTGGTGTACTAAGGCTTTAACTAAAGAGGAAAACATCTGCACTTAATTGGGAACAATCACATATTTTCTCAGCTAATCACTAAAGAGGATAGTTATAAGGTATCATCATCATCATCTTTCATTTCAATAAAGGAAAAAAATACCTGTACTAATACAAACCTGCCTACAAATATCTTTAACCATGGACTCATAAAATAAATGAAATAATTAGCCTTGAAAAATAAGGACAGTGAAAATCAACATTCCCATAAAATAGATGACAGTTTGGAGTAGTTAAAATTACCCCCTTTAAAAGATATGAGTCCAATGATTTCTGTACTGCTTAGAAAACTGACTGACAGCTCAGATGTTCTCACTAACAAAATTTCAGACATTATTTTGTCACAGCAGTGCAGTTGTTTCCTTTTACTCATATAAGTATTTTAAACAAAACAAAAAATTCCACAGGTGAATTAAACTGCTTACCTTTGAGCCTCGCTCATTAAAAATAATTTCAACATCTAAGATTTTACCAAATTGCTGCAAAGAAACAGAAAAGTTACATGAAAATAAGGTAACTTCATCACTTCTATCACATACAGTACAAATGTTTGTTTCAGGAAATGATGCAATGCTTTAAAAAAGTTAAACAATATAAAACCAAATATTGTTAAACACAAAAAACGACACACTAAGAGGGGTCAGACCAATATTATATCTAAGTTGTGTGTGTCACTATGCTTGTTACAGTCACTCCACAGAGGAACTTGAAGCTCAGTGAAGCCCCCTGACAGAGAGGAAAGAGCATTAAACCCCGACCACTGGGGAGTAAAAGTCCCAAATTTCTGGATTTTCCAGAAAAAGTGAAGGAGTTTGGTTCCTTCTGCCTTACAGGAATAACATTAAACCAGGTGGGAGTTTTGCTGCTTCCAGGACTGAGGATTTCTTTCCACCCTTGCTGAAATCAGTAACCATTATTCCCTAAGAAGTTTTGCTTTTCTGGAGCATAATTTGAAAAACTAAAATGGATACTCACTTTGGGGGGATTTTTCTTGGCTCAGAATTGCATTTTTATCATAATATTAGAAGTAACTCTTATTCCTATTGACCTTACAATAGCATTGAATTCCCCAGACATTGTTTGCACACACAAAAGCTGAACACAGCTCCTTGTCCCAAAGGAAAAGCCCCTATTGAGCTTGGCTTAGGAAGAGAATAAATGTTAGAACACTTTCTGTTGGGACACATTTTGTGAGGTGACAGTGTAATGCATCAGGGGGTCACTTCTGTTATTTCAAATGTCATTAGTGTGCAGTGTGGCTCAGTGTTGGCATTGGTAAGTGACCCAGTATCTCACACAAAAAGGCAGAAATTAGAGGCAGGGAAATGGAGAATAACCCAACAAGAGTCCCAGGAACTGCAGAAATGAGCTTATACTGCAGTCTTTTAAGATATAATAAACAATTACCGGATGGAAAGGACAGTATTCCTTCTCTAGCTTATTAAAGAGTTTCAACCTGGTCAAAAACAAACCATCACTTTGTATCCTTTGGCTTATTTAATGTTCCTGCATTCACCATTTAATTAATGTTTTAACTGCAGCTTCAGCCTCGATGAAGAGATGGATTTGGTATTTAAACAATTCTCCTCTGTCCATGTCAAAAGATAATCTGCTGTGTGTACAATGTGGACCTGATGCAGACCTGCCAAGTTACATATGAGATATTTCAGCTGACACATGCAGAAATTTCATTTTTCTATCATTTCAGAAGCCAGAAGTGTACTGTGATCAAGTCAATCTGGAAGTCAGCTGGCAAACTCCAGCCCTTCTCCAGTGTCAGTCTTTTGAGGCCTAAGACTTAGAAACATTAAAAGGAAATGCAGTTTTTATTAATTCATAAATTACTACAATACCTAAAAAAAAAAAAAAATCCTTTCATTTAATGTTTTTTCCAAAGAAAATCCTTTTTAAGTGGTTTGTTTAGTTTAAATAAATTACCATATTTTTTTCTAGAGGGTTAATTATTATGCCTTCTGCTACTCTGCTGATGAGCTGCAAGCTGCATTCAGGGGAGGTAACTTGTACCAAGTCAGATACAGCAGAACAGTCACTCATTTCCCAGTACTACACCAGGATTATTTTTCCAGTGACTGTTTCCTTCAGAGGAATAAATATTAAGAAACACAATCTTTTGACTCACATACAAACACATTAGAAGAACTTAAAAATCTGAACTGAACATGAAAGGTGGAGAGAAGTACAGAGCTCTTGGTGCTGCCCTGAATAACCCACTGTAATGCAGGAGAGAATTCCAGTTTAGGGAGGCAGAATAAAAGTGAGAGTAACATAAATACTCCAGAGTCCTGACTTGGGCTCTAATAGATGATCAAGTACTGTTTCTAGATTATGCTTGGTGGCATTTCAAACTGAACCTGAGAGTTTTTGGATCAGGGAGTAGAAACCCAGCCCAGCCTCTGTGAGTTCTGTTGCTGAGGGCATGTCCCGAGCCTGTGTGAGACACAGGGGGTGTGCCTGAAGGTGGCTGTGGCCTGGGGGAAGCACAAATTGAGAGACTGACAGAAAAATACTAACAAAAACCTTCCAAGCCTTCAGACCTACAAAACCTGTGGAGATGGGTGAGCACTCCTATGTCTGAACTTGGTGCTGAAATCAGCCCATGCCTTCCTTTTGGGTCCTCGATCATGAGGTCAGGCACTGACCATTTAACATCATGCTCTCCAAAATCAATAAATGCAGGCAGCTAAATCCAGATGTGTACAGCAGCAATATGTATGCATGTAATATTTTAAACCAACACAGATAGCTTTCTGTGAATGTAGTACAAAACACCCCAGGGCATCACACACAGCAGAATCAGTGTAATTTCTTTTCCCAGTTGTGACTGGCAAATCAGATGTTTGGTTGTACATAGATTAAAAGGGAATCTTTACTGCAAATGGTTAAACAGCCTCAATCAGATACAGCCCTCACGGCTGCCTATAACACAAAATACCTATTGCAAAGCAAATGCAAAAAAAGCAGGAATAAATGATGAGCACTTACACCAAACATTTGTCTAAGATCTGGATCCCGGAATCTGAATGGTATATTTGAGACGTGGAGCCGTTTGGGCTGTGATTTGTTTTCTGTGTTTTCAGAAGATTGTGTCTGTTGCTGGCCATCGGTCTGTGCTGCATCATCTGTCTGCTAAAAGGGTAAAGCAAAATAAAGCACACTGTAAGTATTTCTGGCATTTTTAATACAAGGGGCTGGGCTTAAATTCTTAAAAAAGCCAAAACTAAAAAGCAGTTAAATCTGCTCCAAGGTATTGAGGAATACCAGACGTTTAAACACATTAAAATCAAATCCATTTTTGTATCTATCTCAGCAGCATACATTTACAGTGATAATATGTATTTGGAATAAACTGGAGAATAAGTAGATTATTATTTGTAGATTTTCTTAGTTATTTTAAAATAATGAATAAATACATCTCCCTACAAGACTGTAGAAACTCCATTAACCTTTTCTGTGTTTACCAAGGTAAGCAACTGACTCTGCAGTCCAAGTGCTGCCTGCTAGCAGAGCAGACACTTGGAAATCAGATTAGAGCTTTCACTCAGAGGCCACTGGGACTTCTCCACAGGGGACACATCTCTTCTCCACAGGTAACACATCTCGTTCTAGCTGCTGTTTCATAAGCAGTGCTGATGGGCACTGGAGGGTCATTCTGTCCAGATAAATGGTGACCATTATGGAAAAGGCCTTGAGTTGTGAGAGGGAACAGAAGTTTAATCAGAGCTGAAGGTTGCCTGACAGAAAAGTGAGACTCAGAAACAAAGTTTTACAGATTCTCTTCCTTGCCAAAATGAGGTTATGTCATGGTACTTCTCACAGGGACACTGTTCCCTGGTTTTAAAATTCTGCTTTAAAATTGAAGGACATTGCCACGTATTATGATTTAACAAACAAATTATAAACCCCCAGTGAGATCAGGAAAAGAATGTAAAATGCCCCTCACCCAAAAAGTAAAACTGACCAGTGCTGGTCTATCAGGATGTTATAGAAATTACCCATCTCTGTTCTTTAATTATATCCCACAGTGCCTAATTAATTACTGCTTGTCCAGCACACAGTCATTAGACAAGATTCTGTATGGGTATGTGAAAACAGCACAGTCATGTTCATCTGCACTGGCACAGGGGCTTGGAAGAATAGAATGGGAAAGAAAATAGCTGACTGAAAAACTACAAGGCTGATCTGACAGACATCACTCCATCTGCTCTGTCCTCTTCCTTCTGACCCCGTTGTTTTTCTAAGTATTCCTCTTTCTAATGTTCTAGTGTTCTAATGTTACATTCAGTTTGTCTTTCTGCCTTTTTTCATTAGAAGGAAAAAAAAAAAGAAATTGCCCATTTCCTGCTAGTATGAAATTTCTTTTAAAAGACAACAGTTTAAGCAACATAAAACTGGTTAAATAAAACAAACCTTACCACACAGTTTTAGTACCCACAAGCCTGGTAAAGAGGAAGCAGAAGAACTCAAACAGAACACATCATTTACATCAGCAATAACTACATATAAATTGAATTGTAGCAAGTTAAATTCAACAATATCTTCCCTAGGGAATACAAATGTTCTCAAATTAAAAGTATTAACATCTATATTGCCAATAACTCTGTGCTAAGAACACTTCATAAATAAAGGTCCTCATTTCTGCAGCAGCTTCAGTCCAGCAACAGCATCTTTGGTATTTCACAGGATACGATAAGACTCACACAAATACAAACTTTTGTGTGCACTGAAGATTTACGAGTGATCCAAACAAATAATGGGATCAGATCAAGCACAAACCTAAAACTGAGTCAGTGCCAACATAGCTCTTTGTCTTCTGCTCCCTAGGGCAGGGGCCCACAAACTAAATAATTTATAAATATTTTGTGATTTAAATAGAAAATATGGTATATAGCTATCAAGAGACAAAAATGTTCCATGCTAATCTGTTGTTATCTAAAAGCAACTCAAAAATTTGAAATTTAGATTTTGAGGTAACTGTTCCATCCAGAGACACCACAGAGATTATTTTCTACCTTCAGGCATAAAACGAGAGAAATACGAAAGAAATTTGGTATGTGAGAGCAGGTGGGGGATGACAGACTGGAAACTCTTGAAATACAACACTCCTTGAAGAATTTGAGGTCAATTAGATTAATCTGAAGTGAATTAAAGAATTCTGAAGGTGCTGTTGAGCTTCAGGAACAGAGGGAGCCCCAGGAAGAAATTACATAATCAGCCTCCTGTATAAATGCAAATTGAAAAGAGTAACCTCTGTTCATTGTATCAATAGAAATGAGGAGTAAGAGGGGTGAACTGTGCACCACAAACATCCCAAAACACCGGGAGAAACTTCCCTCCTAAGCAGCTGAACAGACTCTGGTCAACAAAATCCAGTGAGGCTTCTGAAGATGGTGTTAAAACAGAGCTACAAATTATGGGTGAACAGCATAAATCCAGGTACTGTTATTTTCTGGGCTTTTGGTTGGTTTTACAGCTTTTAAAAATCATTTTAATTATAAGAAGCCTCAAATTTACCCTCTCAGCACAGAATGTCTCAGAGTCTGGGCAGTGAGGACTGAAACCCAGAAACTTTAGCAAGTCACTGTCATCAACAATTCATACCTGACCATGACCCTCAAGATCCCTGGAGCAGAATTAACAGGGCTAAACCATTTAAAAGATATTAAAAGGCTTGGCAATGTATCAATCTCTTTAAAAAGCACATTATCATCCACAAATGCACGGGGATGCCTGGGAGATCTGCACAAGGATAACTGCAAACTCAAATTGGAATGTGAAGATAATGCAAAAATTCCCAAGTAACACCAAGGAGGTAAAACACACATGGGACAGAGGACAGGCTGGATTTTGAAAAATCCCAGCCAGGCAACTTTCAGAGCTCTGTGGAGTCACAGAACCAGAATGTAATTTACCTTACACATACATAATGCATTTCAGGAGAAATCTCCACTGCTAGAGGACCTGAAGAGGGGTGTTTGAGAATCCTTTAAAAATGAATTGAAGTTAGGATGTGGCATTATCCTTCCTCCATCCCTGCAGTCTTGCATGCAATCAGACTGCTTTCTGGTCCCTATTTCACCACATATTTGCAATTCTAAAATATTAAAGAATCTTAATATATGATAGTCTTAAAACGTATAAGGAATGTTATAAATACAGAATGAAGAAATAGACCAAATTCTCACTTACAGCAAAACAAATTGAGGTGATCTCCCTTTACTTCAGTGAGGTACTGAAGGCTTAAGTGTTGAAATAAATTAGAATTGAAACCATTCTTACAGGTAAGCAGACCTATATCAAAGAGGTTTCAGAAAACAATTTTTTTTCATATAAGATAATTTCAGTATAAACATTTGGTATGCTTTTAAACTAAATTCATCATCAAGAGAGTTAATATATATTTTTTTCTAGAGAAATTCTTTATCCTTAGCAAAATACTTTTCTTTTTGTTTCCTTAACTCAGTCCTAGAAACAGAAAACTTCTATTAATTAAAAGACTTCACTCAAGTTCTTAAAGACTTCACACTGAAGTAAAACTGTTGAAGTAATTTTTCTGGTTTCCCTTCCTATCTTTTTTCCTGAGAATTTAAGAAACAAAAATTATACAAATGAGGAAAACTACTAAACCAAATATTTGTTTGGATAAAATAAATTTGTCAATTTTTTACTTGGAAAAAAATATTAACTCTCCCTTTAAGGCCATTTTAATCCAATACTTGCAGCAAGTTTCACTCAAAAGTACATTTTAAAACCTTCATTCAGCCTTAAATACAACCCCATTTCCCAGCTGACTCCTGACTGGACACTTGAGTCTCATCTGCCACCTCTAGCACTTGTGGCAAAGGCACCACACACAATAAAACAATGAGCAGTGAACCTGAAATCAGAGAGAGCCTTGTGCACAATGCTTGGGTAGAAAAAACCCCTTTCCATTCTCCTTCCTGGCTGATACAAATTCTCTGTATCCCTTTCCATCCATCACTGCAGACAGGCAGCCCGGCAATGTTTCTTACACTGGAATTGTAGGAGTTTCACTTTCTCTCCATTCTTTTTCACTGACTAATATCTTTCATTTCCTACAAAACAACGGTGCTGTAGACAAAATCTTTCCTCCTCAAATCCTGTTTCCAATTCAATGAAATGCTGCCATAGAAGAGCTGTTTGCACACCACTACAAGAACACTGTCCTCAATCTCAGCTTGTAAAGACTGAATGGAACACAGACTGGAGGAACGCCTAAAATAGAACTAAACCTTTTATCTCTTTCTGAGCAAAGTGAAAATAAATTGTATTGGAACTTGAGAAAGCTTTACTGAGTCCTGATCATTCTGTTATAATCTGTAAACAAATACAAATCTGGTGCGTGTCTTTCAAACCCACACCAATTGTAGAGGAAGAACAGCCTAATTCTATCAGGAATAACCTGTAAACAATTTACAGGGAGAAAAGAAAGATAAAATAAGAGGAACAGATTATTTTTTTAAAATATGATCAATGGTATATTAGGTGCTGAATATCTCATGTATGCATGCCAGCACAGGGTAAAGCTCTTCGGAATTTTAAATTTAGCAAAAAAGAAAGCACTCATTGAATTTTTTAATAAATGCTCAAAACAGCCCCTGTTTTTTTCCTGCTGCACCAATCAAGTTATTTCTCAGAGAGAAAGAGCTTGTGAATGTCTTCTAGGCATTATTTGATTAAGTTGACAATACTGTGTGAGCAATGGTTGGGTACCCACTGTGCTGTACTTTTGACCAAATTGATTTGTGTAATGAACACTTGCTCTGTCTCTTCTCCAGCCTGAACAGGGCTCTTGATTTAACCGGTGGTGCTGGAAGCCAAGTGAATTTACAGCCCCCACAGTCATTCTCTCTCAATCTGGAGAGAATAGCAGCAGCAGTACATGAGCAAGCATAATTCAATACATTGTGCTATAAGCGCAGAAAATAATATCAGAGCTCTGCAATATACCTGTTTGATTTGATTTGTAAACCCGATAAAAAAAGCAATCGAGAAAAGTTCAGCAGAAAATATATATATACGTCCTGAGCAAAAATATAACCATGCCCAATGTGTACAAACTGAAAAAATCATGCATAGTAAATCAGCTTCATACTTCCCTTAGATAATATTGCACATTTTCCATTTTAAAAGAGTCTGGATTCTGGAAAGTTACCTTTCCATTAGAAAGTGAGCAAAGAGAATAATTTAAAACCGAGTTTGGGACTTTCTGAAAATGCTGTTTCCCAGACACACCACTAACAGAGAACTGACAGAGTGATGGGCTTGTAGCTTTCCTGTTTTCCTAAGCAGATCGACTGATTAATTAATCATACTTGTTTTGATAAATTTATATTCTGAAAAGTCCCAGCTCTGCATCGTGCTTCCCAGAAGCATAACAACACAGAAAAAAATGGAGTTATAGACGCAAATCCATCTGTTTGGGCTTAAATGTTCACACAAAGATGTACACAGGAAAAAATTCTGTCGTTGTGCTATTTCACAACGGTGATAAACATTACCAGATGCACCAGTGACTTTTCTTGTGAACTGCATCTCTGTTATGCTTTTCTCATGAGTAAGATCAATGGTAAGGTCTCATTGCTTTCAGGATATTAAAAGTTGAGATTAATTTTTCAAATTAGTTCTAAAGATAAAAATATTTCAAGTACTTCATAGTGCACAGCGTGCAGCTCATGCCACATCCATTTAACCCCTTAAGAATCCTTTCCTGAAGAGAATGTGCACTGTTCCTTGTTCTGTTCTAGTGCAAAAAGCACACAGATGTTATGCAGCAAGAAATAAAGAAAGCTAATAATATAGTCATGAGTGCATTTGATCATTTGGAACTCGATGATTGTTAAGGTCACTTCAACACCAACCCTTCTAGGATTATGTTGCTAAATTTCTGGTGTAGCTGAGTATCACACTCCAGAGATGCTTGGTTTCAGAGACACTGCGACTGAAACCCTGCAGGGCAAACCCTGCCCCTCTTGTTTTTAATGGTAAAATTCCCTTTTATTTCAGCTGGGTCACAGCCTCACCCTGATGTTACACCCACTTGACAAACAGATTTCACCATTACCATTAACTTCACTCTATTTCCNGGCTACAAGAAAGCACTGCTATTATTGTGATAGCTTATGCATAGAGAGCTAGCAGCCTAAATAAGAGATCATTAATTCTGAGGACAGATAGAAGCAATAAGATAGGTTTCTTAAGCCTCTGGTACTGCAGGACAACCAAAGAGTAATTAATAACTTGGCTACATTAATTATTTCCCCAATTAATCTTCCTTAACAATATGGAATATAGCCCTTATATAGTGCTTTACATTGCCTTTGCTGGTTCATCATTTTTCTTCTAAAATATTCAGCAGAGTCTCAGAAAAGAGCATATCAATCATGTCTGGAGGAGAATCACTAAAAGCCATACATTTTTGGACTTCTGAACAGGTCTCAAAACTCGGGCCAAATTTGCTGGCATAAAGAGCAGATACTATTTTTAAAAGAAAATTTGTAATATGTTTTAATAGAGTTGGTATGACCAAGCAGTTGCCAGGTTCAGTTAAGGACATCCAGCTGACATCAGCGTATCAATAACTTGAAATGGGAGAAAGAATGATAAAAGGCTGCCTCAATGCATTATTTATTGCTTGTATTGATTCAATAAATATTTCTGACCACCTACTGGTCCCATCCACACCATCACAACAGCAATTAACAAAACCTTTCCCTAATCAGCTGCACCCTGGCTCCATTAGCCAAGGAAATGCATCCACACTATGCACATCTTTAGAAGTTCACGCTACGTATAATAAAACTCAATTATTTTGATATTTCGATAAGATAATATTAAAATAAATTCCTTGCATTTATCCTTTAAAAAAAAAAAAAACAGCATACAGATTAGGAAATATACTGGTCAAAGGACAAAAGCATGAATTTAATCCAAAGGGAAAATCTTAAGTGATGATACAGAGACACAAAGAAATACTCAATTGATTTTGTTATTCCTCTTTCATCTGTTAGTCAGAAGTCTCTTTTTTTTCTGATTAACTTTCTTTCAATGCTTGAAAGCTTAACGTAAAATCCAGACAGACAACCAATGGAAACATATTAAAAAACCCAGTGACAGTAAATATAGAAATCTTGATTGGAGTTGATTAGAAGGGTTTTTATCATTTGAGTGGGAGCTGGAGCTTCACATTGCACAGACTGGCTTACAAAGTATTACCAGAATAAGATGCCACCAGTATCCTCAGCACTAAAAAATGCCTTGCTGATGACACTTTCCCCCACAAATTGCTCAGCACATTTACACTGCAGATTCACCTCTTATCTCTCCCACTGGAGCTTGTTTCCCCCTGGGTGTCTAAAAGGACACACAATGCTCAAGGTGTGGTTTTGTGAGCACCTAAAGCCTCAACACCACACCTGCCCTTCCTGACACTCAGGGCTCAGGCTCCTTCCCCCTCCAGATAAATTGGATTATATAAAATAAGACATAGAAAATTATATAAAATAAGACGTGGAAAGTTTCTGAAAGTATCAATGTGGAATAGCTTTGGTATGTTCTAAATACACAGAAATACAGATCTGCCATCTGAGTAACAAAGTCTAAGGGAAAAGGGGTAAAATAGAGGCAGAAACATTAAAAGGTTTTGTAAAACTTACGGGTAAATATATCTGATAGTTATGATAGTCCTTAAAATACCTTAAGTTACACTTTGATAGGCAATAAATCAGGACAGGATGCCCTTGAGAATAAGATTTTCTGACTGATGCAAAACTCGGCATACTTGGCTTCTGGAAATCCACTGATTCTACCCAGGTTCTCCTATCCAACTCAGTTATTACCCCGATTAATGAAGAAATTATTCACAAAAGAACATAAATCAATACCCAGCAAGGCCACTGTACTTTTACCTGTGGTCATTCATTCATGCACAAGCATTACTGCTCTAATATTTTTTTTTAATATTCTAATTGGATTAAAAATTCTTTCAAGTGTTATGCCTCATAAGTCAACATTATAAAAGTCTGCAGTGCTGCAATAAAGCTTTTTAAACTTTTGTTCTGGTATCAGGCTCTATCTGGACAAAATAACATTCAACATCTGCAAATACCTTGTACAATGCTGTGACATTTAACAATAATTGTCCAAATTAAAAAAAAAAAAAAAAAATCACTAATTAATACTGTGCTACATAACTTCAGAGGACATCACTTCCTTAAAAAAAAAAAAAAAAAAAAAAAGGAAAGAAGAAAAGGAAAGAAGTGTCTCTAGATGGAAGATTTGCAGGTCTGGCTATGAGTTGTTTACCCTCAGCTTGAATCAATGCACACTGGTTCCTGGAATTCCCCCCTGAACTCGATTTATGTCATGCATGTAAAGTCCCTTTTTGTGAGAATGGTGTTGACACAACCAACTGCTGAGTGAACTTGTGAGAGCAGAGTTTCATGCTGAGTGAGAATGGCTGATTGCTCCAGCTCCAGCTCTTGAAAAGAAAGAAAATGTGACAGCATGATAAAAGGTTTTTCTCTGTTTGACCCCTCACCTATTGGTGGATCCCTACTGTGACTTTCCATTTGCTCACTTGCATATCTTTGCCCAAGGAGTCAGTTCTTGAACCCTCTGAAACACAGAAGAATTTGAGGGTTCTTCATGCCACAAAATGACACTTTCTAAATGACATTATTCTTTTTATACTGAGGTACTCACCAACTTAACAAGCAGTAGTTCAGCTCCTTGCAGGACAGTAATTTCTCAAACTTAGCTTAACACCATTGCATGAAAAAACAGCTGAATTTATTTGTCTTATTGGGTATGTTTGGTGGGCTGATTTCTTAGCAGGTTGCAGCCAAATGCAAGCAGCATTTCCAAAAAGCTGGGCCATTTTGAATGTTTGTAAAGCAGGTCTGTGCCTGCTGTTCTCCAAAAGCAATGTGCCTGAAGTTTCCTACTGGCACAACCAGAGACAGAGAAGTCTCTGGACTTCTCAAGGAACAGCATGCTTTATGTAAACCATTCTTCTTCATCTTTCTCTTCAAGCTCACCCAACATTTTTCCTTCACTAACGTGAAGGACAATTTAAAGTTTTGGAAAACATCCATTTGTCTTTCCGTTCTCCTACTTCAAAAAAGAAGCAAATAATCTAAAGAGTACTGTATGGTTCAAAGAATTTTTAAAGGGTTTAAATCATCATTTCAAATCTAGCTGTGACTGCTGATGTTGTGGTGAATTCTGCTTGATCACAGGAATGCAGCTTGTTACTGAGCTTCACAGTGCAGCTCCCATTACAGAACTGCTTCGATTACTGACACTCAAGTTTAAGGAATCTTCCAAAGAACTGGAAACAGGACTCAGATCCCCCTGAAATCACATCTCCTTTCCTGGAAAAAGTTCTCAGGAAAGAGGGCAAAGAAAACATTCTCTAACAGCAAACCTTGACTCAGGAGGATTGGCACTGTGAGTTTACAGCTAATTCCCATCTTTCCCTCTTGCTCACAACAAGCCTGCCAGCAGACCTCTTCCCTTAGTCATCCCCCAGCACAGCAACCAGAAATTACTCAGCCAAGATATTTCTATTTTCATCTAACATCTGTACAGAGAGACCATTACCCACAATAGTCTCAAGCAGTTTTGCTGTCTGTAGTTCCCTCAGGAGTCAGCACAGGCTGGCACAGCCATGCTCCCTCAGCCACTGTGACACTTTCATCTCCCCTTGAATCCTCAGAAAAGGGACTCGCTCAATTAATGTTGTTCATAGATGAAACCAGGCAGGGTGGAGTGACTGATAGCCCAGAGGGGTGTGCTGCCATGCAGAGGGACCCTGACAGGCTGGAGAAACAGGCAAGAGGAACCTCATGAAGTTCAGCAAAGAGCTGCACTTGGAGAGGAACAGCCCCACGCACAGGGGAGGGACTGGCAGAAGAGCAGTGCTGCAGGAAAAGAGTCCAAATGGAACAGGAATCAACAATAGGTGAGGAATTGGAGCATCTGGAAAACAAGGAGAGAGTGAGAGAGCTGGGACTGCTCAGCCTGAAAAAGAGAAGGCATAAATGCCTGATGGGAGGGAGTGAAGATGAAGGAGCTAAACTCTGGCCAGTGGTGGCCGCTGAGGCAACAAAAGGCAATGAGCAAAAGCTGCAGTTCAGGACATTCTGTGTAGAAGCTGGGAAAAGCTTTTCCTGTGAGTGATCCAACATTAGAACAGATTTCCCAGAGACCTTGTGGAGCTCCCTCCCTGGAGGAGTTCACCACCCAACTGGACACAGTCCTGAAAACTGCTCTGGCTGATCCTGCTTCATTTCTCAGCAGATCGGGGCCAGGTCCAGTGACAATGACCAGCCTTGTACACCCCAGGTAAGAGTGACAGAGCAGGAGCAAGGTCAGAACAGGACAGCAATCAGTGGGTCAGGCTCCTGTTCAGTGGGTCAGGGTCCTGTTCAGAGGGTCAAAGACTCGTTCAGAGGGTCCCACAGCAGGCAGGGCTGTGATGGGGAGCCCAGTGGATGCTGGGCAGGGCAGGAAGGACCAGCAATGTCCTGACGAGGACCATTCACAAAAGCTCATGCCAGAACATCGTGAGAAAACAACATGCAAAGGGAGAACATCTAAAAAGGGAGTGAGAAAAATGCTCATTTGGATGGGCAAAAATTTCCTCCTTGACAGCAGTCAGTGCTCTTGTGTTCTGCAAATTATGGACATAAATGCATTTTGCACTTACATAACAGACTGGGTCTCCTTTTCTGACTCATAGGTGCTCTTGCTACCAAAATGCTTTTGTTTTTAATTTAACAGGACTGCAATAAGTGGATTGTTTTGTTTTGAATATTGTCATCAAGAATGAAGTATCTACAGACCAAACTGATGCCCTCCAGTTCAATGATTATTTTGGATTATTCTTCATTTGCACCTTTTCAGCCTTGCAGGGCTGAGAACGCTGCTCAGATTTACATGACTTGGTTCACAAATCTACTGCAGGTGAATATGAAGGAAAAGACAACCACTAAAGCCTCTAAGTCATACCTCCTCTGAAAAAAAGTATTTTACTAACTGAACCAAATATTTGCAATTGATCTCCTTGATGCTTTAATAAGATAATACAATAATGATAAGATTTAGAGTTACTTTTCAAACAAAGCTTTAGTCTAGACAAGTGAGGAAAAATCAGTAAAATGGTTATTTATATGAAAAACCCTCTGCAACAAAAATTTCTAAAAATAGCAGCAATAGCTCTGTGTTGTTCATTGCAATTATGTGGGCCAATCTTGCATTCTCTGCATGCACTATTTCTTCTGAAAATTATTGCTCCAAATACCAGGCTTCACAAATGTAAGCATGGAAATGGTTATCCTGATTCTGTATCTGACATCAATAACTCCAGAATATGCAAGAAACCTCCGAAAATGCCACTCTTCAGCAAAGCTCCCCCTCAAAAAGAAGTTTTTTTTCCATTACTTGATGTGGGAATGTGACAGAACTTCATAGAATCATGGAATGGTTTGTGTTGGAAGGGATCCCAAGGATCATTTCATCCCACCACTGCCATGGCAGGGACACCTCCCACTGTCCCAGGCTGCTCCCAGCCCCAATGCCCAGCCTGGCCTTGGGCACTGCCAGGGATCCAGGGGCAGCCACAGCTGCTCTGGGCACCCTGTGCCAGGGCCTGCCCACCCCCATTGTTCTGAAATAGGCTGAGATTACTTCTTAACATATTCTGTATGTCCTTTTCTAAGTACAGGTTGTGTTCTTATTATTCAGTTAATTCCTGTTTGTTTTATGCTACATTATGCATATTCATAAGGCTTTTAACCCCTTCCTCCAGCAAACATTGGTTATTTCATACAGACTGTCTTGGAGCACAACTTCTGCAACACTTCACCTGCATCTCCTGGGGTATTGCCTGCACTGCATTTAAAAAAAAAAAAGTATTTACAAAATAATCAAGTCAGGGTATCCCTTTTATCTTGTCTGCTGTCATGCTTGGTTCTTCATGAAGATCCTCACCATACTAAAAAGTGGTCAGAATCTACACAGCTTGGTCACCTTCAGAACCACCCTGCAGGATTACTACAGCTGAGGGTGCCCAGACACCCCACACTCACAGAGATCCTTGTTTCCTGTGACTTGGCTTGGAACAGACTCTCTCAGACACAGAGAAAAGGAAACCTCCCCACCTTAGCATGGAACTGCAGCAGAATAAACATTACATAAAGCAAATTATCATGCAATAAAGCAGTATTATCATATCAGCAACTGACAACTGTAGGTCACCTCTTCCCATCACTGTTCTCCATCATGTGATGGCCACAACCCAAATAAGCAACAAAGAGAGGAAGGATTAATGCTACAGGAAGGCACTCCAGCACCAGCACTCTTCTCACTGTGCATTGATTTACCTGCTAACACTATTTTACCTTTAAAGCTCACTTGGATAGCTAGGATTCCTGTATTCCCCTTCTAAATTCTCTTGCCATATAAATTGAGTATACTGTACAATAGTATAGCCCTGTAAGTAATTAAATAAATAATTGGGGGGGGGCAGTCATGATCACTGCATCATTTGTTAGTTCTTGGGATTTTCATTCCTTTCTGCATTCCAGTATCCTTTCCTCCTGCACTGAAGTCTCTCTACGCACACACTTTGTTTCCCATATTAGTAACTGAAAGTTGTAATGATCACCTGATTCCTTGGACTATAAGTAAAGCCTGATCTATTATTTGAGGCCAATTGAAAGGAAAAAGCAACATAAAGCAAAACTGACAAGAGACTTTTGCCAGATGCCTATCACAGAGTTAGCTTATCAGCCACCAACCTCTGTGAAAATAATGCCAGTGTTTGATATCACAAAGCCAGAATTTCATCAAACTTAAGGAATTACTATTTTTAATCATGTTTCAAACTTGCACAGCAAAAGAAAGCCATGCCAATCCCAATCAACCATGCCTGTAGGTTAGTGGACTTAAACTGGAAAAAGGGGGAAAAAAAAGGGAAATATGTTTTAGTATTTTTGTGGAACTGCTTCTTAACCTATGCTTGCCTCTCTAACCTGTGTAAGAGCTCAGCCAGATTTTCAGTTTCTTTAGTGATTTTGGGACATGCAGTTATGTTTGGTTCAACGCTGTTTCAGAAAATCTAACATATGCTCAAAACAAACCATTTCATGGTTCTTCTTTGCTTTTTTCTAGATGTGGAACTTTCATTCTACTTTATGCACTGGCTGCCTTTACTGCTTTTTAAAGAAAAAAAGAGTTTGGTCAAGCAGTTTGACAACCAAGCCTACACTTCATAAACTGCGCTTCAGGAATGTGAGGAAATCACAGGGGTTTTTTAATCTATAAAACCAGACTTTATTCTGGACGAGCTAAGAATCTTCTTTGTGTGACTAGGACTCAGACACTAATATGAGAGGAAGTTATGGCAATAATTAACAGCTATTTGAAGTAAAACTCATTTAGAAATATAATGAACTGTGAACACTTAAGCAGACTTCATTCAGGGAAAGATAAAAGAATAGCTCACAGAAATATGACCAGAATTGCATTTACATTTACATCATCTACTTTTGGAACACCTTCCCCTTCCTCTGTTTCTAAAGGAAATCATGTAAAAAATGCTCTTTGCTGGACTTCTGGAAGTGTATTTAAATCTCAAATTGTAAATTATAGCCTTTACTGTCCACTCACTTCCACCTCAGTGAAGAAGTTATCCCCTGACTACTCAATAGCTAGAGAAAATCCACCACAAGCAGTTTTAATTATTATTTACAAAATGAAAGAAAAGCAGTTCAAGAAGTGAGACTCAAAATGATCAGTGCAATTTGAAGTTCCTTCAGTCATTTGCATAATCATCCCATATGTTTTAATGGCTGCAGTTATGAGATTATCTAAATTCATGAAGAATATATATTTATTAACACATACACTCAGCACTTTAACTCTTCCCTGATTGGAATGGCAGGTGAACATTTCAGCTGAGGGAAAATGAATTGTGAGCTAACGATGGGCAGTTGTGTCTCATCTGACTCACTCAAGTGAAGAGCCTCTAATAGGCAGTGGGGGGTGCATTAAATTAGGAACCACGCCATTGAGTTCTCTCAAATTTCCTTTAAATAAAAAGCAAGAAGAAAAGGTTAATTAAGTTCTACCATGCAATTCTATTAACAATATCCATGATTACTGTAGCATGAGGAGGACATTTAATACAAAAAAGAAAAAAAGAAAGGGGGAAGAGGCCCTACTGAAATAGGCAGCTGCTCAATCAGAATGACTGAGCAGTGGGGCTGCTTTCAGGCACTGCAGGCTCTGAGGCTTCTATGGCAAAAAGTCCTAACAAATAAAATACTAACAAACTAAGTTTCTGCCCAAAAGTGTGACACAGAAAGGCTCACAACCTAACATGCAACTCTAAGTTGGTAATATAGAATATTATTTTCTGTTATGGTCAAACTCCTGTATTTTGTACTACAAAGCAGCATTTGATAAGGAGAGTCATATCTGTAACTGTAAATCCTGGAAATTCTGGCTTTGTGATTTGGATTTCTAGCTTGACCAATTGCTCTCAAATAAAACAAACCATCTCAGCATTTGTTTGAAATGAAATATGAAAATTGAAATATTTGAAAATAGACTCTTTTCAGAGAAATTCTGAGGGCTTTTACAAGGTGCTTTGCTGTCTGGTCTCTCACAGGGTTTTTTGTGCTAATTCTGTCAGCACAGCAACTGCTCACAGTGTTCCCTGCAAATTTAAATAAGGTCTTAAACCAAAAATAATCATCTACAGAGGTTTCTAAAGATATATTTGCACAATCCAAACACTATCAATTTAAACTGTATCTTAATGTGTAGATTTCCAACACCTCAAAATAATAATAATAAAAAAAATGTGGATGTGTCTAAATCAAATATTTTCACTTCAACGTTTTTCTTGTCTAGTCCCCCAAAACTATTGAATATCCTCCAGATGCAGATATACTTCATGAAGAGAATAAATTGAAAAATAAAATATTTCTTATACAACCAGAGAGTAGAGAAGGATGAAAGCAGGTATCAACAGCCTACAATTTTTTTATATTTGATTTCAGATTTTATTAAGTGTTTCAATTTAGCCTGGCCAAAACATGGCACTTCATTGAAAAGAGTGGAATGGACTCAAAAGATTAATGACAGTAAAATTATCCTAATCTGTCATAAGCTCTGATAAAACAGTAAGGGGAAGTAATTTGCTTTAGTAAAAAGCAATGATCACCAAAGCAAGAAAATTAACACTCCACAGAGGTAGATATTAAATGAGAAATATTAGCTGCATCAGCACATTGGAGACAATTATAAACTGCAGAGGATTTCTGAGACTGGGAAATATTATATTTATTATGATAAAGTCAATTTTACCACTCAGTAAATGCTCAGTTTGTGATTTTAGTGCTGAATTTCTTTCCCCTCAAAGGTAACTTGCATTACTGCTTTCCAGAATTTATATCACTTTTGTTTCCTTTATGCATTATTGCTTACTTTATCTCATGGAAACTTATTAATACAGAGAAGACAAAAAAAATCACTGAGTATTACTTTATTTTATTACTTTCCTTGAGCACCCAGACAACACCTGACATGCTTTTGAGAAATTATATTAGTCAAAAAGGGCTTTTTATCAGTTTCAGTCAGCGAGCATTTATGACCAGATGAGAGCCTCTCTTTTTTTCTTTTTTTTTTACAAAGAGAAATAAATATGAGAGAAGATAAGTAAAAGTACACAGGGAAGATACTTTGGCTTTACATTCTTGTATTACAGAATAAATTCAAGCTGAAGATTTTTATAACCACCAGCATTCATAGTGAAAGGTGCTAATGCATCATTATGATCTAGCAGGTTGCTCGCTGTGTTTTACAGCCTTTCACACTACATTAACCTTTTGTACCTCAAGTATTTATGACCTCATAAGTAAGTATTTATCAAACTGAAAGCTCATATACAGCACTGTACTTTAGCTCTCAGTTTTTAGGAACATTTATAATTTCTTTTTGGCTGAATTTAGAATCACTTTGGTTTACAGTCCATATTTTTAGCGAAAGTATTAATGCAAAGTAAAACTGTTTTTCTCACTATCCATGGAAATGATTCAAAACTATGAAATGCCTTAAATAGGGTCTCATGCCAAGGTTAAAAAAAAAAAAAAAAAAACCCAACAAAATAAAACAAAACAAGCCCCAGCAAAACAACTTCCCATGTAGAAGTTATTCTAGAATAAAATAAGAAACTGTTAGAAAAAACAAATACAGCTGTTATGCTTTCTGCAATATTCAAAAGTGTATCAGAGCCAAATAACCAGAAGTAGTTTTGGTATGAGAATTGTCACAATTACTTAAATAATAGGTTCCTCATCTACATATGCTCTGTATTTAACAAAAAAACCCTCACAAAATATGGCAATCCAGGCATATGCACAGCCCCATTTGAGGAAAAAACCCCACAGCTGGCTAATGTATTGAAGAAATATTTCACAAATGCAGTATTGGTGGCAAATATTCTTCCCAGCAATTCACTGTGAAATCATTGTAACTCCACACACGTTCTTATCAAATTTGTGGCTAACAAACACCACAACTTTTTATATCTCCCAGAGAAACGAGGCCTGGCCAAACCTGTGTTGCCGTTGCTCTCTGAGGTGCTGTGTGACACAGTAAGGCAGTGTCCTCCTACCCACAGGCACCTGAGCAAGGGCAAAAAAAGAAAAGAAGGAAAAAAAATACAGACAGGAAAGGAAGATCATGTGGAAAAACACCATGGAAAGAGAAGGAGGGAGGGTCTCTGCTGCTCAGCTACACCTTCTGCACACCTATGATGGCTGAAAGAACAAGTCAGCCTCAGCCTCCAAGGGGTTTCTGCCTGCTGGTAACTGTACTAGACACAGATCCCTACTGGCCTTGACTGCTGCAGGTACTGTGGGGAGAAAAGGAAAAAACCCCAAACATAAGTAACTTGGGTGCACATGGAATAGGTTAAGGGGTGGCTGAATGCCCTTCCCCAACAAGATGCTGCCAGTCTCCCTCCCAGCCATGCTCCTTGTCCACACTGTGATCTCCTGCCACCCTCCTGCAGCTTTCTCAGACTGTGCAGTTCAGGCTTTAAACTCAGCAGCCCAGCAAGTGGAGGGCCAGTTCCAGCCCCCTCTGCCCCAGCAGCCCCAGGTCCTGTACAGCTAAATACCACAGGCAGACACTTTCCTATTTGCTACATATACAACACAGGGAGTTTCAGCCTCTTGCCATGACCCTGGCAGCAGTCATGTTCCCTGCATCAGTTCATGCCCCATCCCTGACTCCTCAGTCCCATTCCTCTGTGGAAGAGAGATGAAAACTATGCCAAAGCAAAGGAGCAGATGCATCTTGTCATCATGTGTGGTATCAGCTCATCACATATCCCAAGGTGGGGAGGAATGAAGAGTAAATTCACACTGTCTGCATGGTATGTCTGAAAGTCAAACCAAGCTGCACAGTTTTGCCCGTAAAAAAAAAATATATATATATATATAAATTTCCTAAGTAACAGAGTATCTCACCAACATTCTTTTTTGTTCATACACCTAAAACATAGCATTCACACAAATCAAGCTGAGACTCTGATCTATTCAAAGCTCAGTGTTCCAAAAGCATCAGTTCAAAATGAAATTCAGCAATAGGATTCTGTTGTTACGGAGAAGAAAGACTATTTCTCAGTCTAGACACTTGGGCTCAGGATAGCCAGCTTCTGCAATCAATTTTGTCACAGATTTGCCTCTGGCAGGTTATTTAAACTACTTGTACCCTAGTTTCTTCTTAACAAAAGCAGAAAAAACAATAATTGTAATTCAGCCAAATCTCACAAAATGGTCATAGGGATTAAATAAATCTTTTCATGAGATGCTTGGAGAGGATCATCCTCTAAACTCAACGAGAAAGAATCACACTAGATTAGATCAGCAGCAGCACGTTCAGAAATATCTCAGTCTTACAGCCAACTCCCAAATCTAAAGAACTGAGTATAAAGAAATACCTTCATCATTTGAGGTCACAGACTTGTAAGGTCTCTATCTCAAATTGTTTTGTGCTACCCCGTGAGAGTGGTAGGAAATGAAATTCAAGCTCCCTCATATATGGAATGATCACCTGGAAACACATCAGAAAACGTGGAGAACACACAGGAGGCTCTCCTTGCATTCCAACCCAGAGGAGAGCAGCCCTGTGATGCACCCAGAGATCGCCCCGTGCTCTGATGGGCTGCTGGGGATAGAAACCCCTGAGTCCCTCAGCTGCACCACAGCAGACTCTCTGCTCCTCAGGCAGTGCCACAGCCTGTCACCCATCCTCCTGCAGCCCCTGTGACATCTGTGTGAGGGCAGAACCACTGCAGGATTTCATACCATGGGTTACATCTCTGTGACAAGGCAATTCATCAGCCCCAACGAGCCCCTGTGGTGTGTTCCTGCAGCAGCAGCCTCAGCCCCAGGTATTTTGTGTATTCCCCACCTTCAACACACCAGAGAGCGGGCAGTGCACTTGTGAGTACAGACAAAACCCTGAAGCAAACTTCCAAAAAACCTTCAAGCCCTCATAGCACTCAAAGCTCTTTCTCTCAGTGACAAAATTGGCCTCATCATGCACTAGGATATCGTTTTCACCAAAAGAAGGGCACGGTGCTAAGGTATTTTATCAAAGTGAGAGCAACAAATTTATCATCTGGGCACTATTCAAATTATCAAAGAGCCCAACTGCAGAAAATGTGAATAGCTTTTGGCATGAAATGTCTGATCTCGTTGAAAACTGCTGAGCAAGTGCCACACCTGGTTCTGCATTTCATCAACAGGGCAAGGTCTCACAAAGCATCCCCCAAATAATTAGTTCTTTCAATTGCATCTTAAAGATTTTCTAGTTTATTCCCATTTATTCACCCCAAAAGTATGCTCAAGAAAAATCCCTTGTAATAAATGCACAGTTTGTTAGAGGAGCAACAAACTTATCACCAACCAGCTTTCTTCTTTTTAGTGCCAGCAGCAACGTGAGGAGACACAGCTTTCCAGAAGAGGATGGAGTCACTGACACCTGTGTGTGTGATATGAGGAACCTTCCCACAAATGTCTTAACCCTATGATGAAGCAAAAAGTCTCCTATTTCTTACAATAAAGGCAAAGCACCATTCTTCATGGAAGAAAATGGATAGTTGATAGCTATACAAAAACCCCAAAACTTGAATATTCAGCAATACAAGTCCTCTTTTCTTCCCACTGAAGACAAAAGGCTTTAAAACATAGGGCACAGTAAGTTCAATCAAAATAAAAGGTATCAGGTTCCTAAATTATGGCTCCTAGCTAGCTGGTTCTAACCTTAGCAGCTCTAAATGATCGGTGCCTGAAATACATCAAATCAATAATTCAATTAATTAGAAAGCTGCTCAAATGTGGGGCAACACATTATGACTGTTGAGGTTAAGGAAACTGGAGATACTGAGAGTAGCTTCAGCTTGCTGTGTGAATAGATTGTCTGTAGAGATATTAAACAGCTGATGATAGTGGAAAGCAATTTTCTATCGTGGGTGGTCAAGGCATACACGGCTGGGAGGAGTGACACATTTCTCAGTCAGAAATGTGACACACAAAATGACTGATTTTTCCAATAGCAAGACTTGCTACACTTGCCTAGTTAAGGCCAACAACCCCTGTATCAGCTGGCACACAGAGAGTACATGTTACATTTCTAGGCATGCAAGAGTCTGTTCAGGAAACTTAACTTTGAATAATCCCTGACAAATATCCCAAATCCTCAAATTACAACTGAGGAAAACTTTCAGGCAGCCAAATTAGATGCATTGGGATAAGGTGGACACATAGGAAGCTGGGATATATAAATTTGTTGTCCTAAAAGTATGTATTTGGAAAAGAAAAGAAAACAAAACAAAATAACCAAAACACCCAGAAAGTAAAAAAAAAAAACAAAAAAACCACAAACAAACAAAAAAAACCCCAAACCCAAAAACGTACAGTTGTATTGGAAACAGAGGCATCTCAATGCAAAATAATAAAATGATAAAAAAGGGGGCTCTCTCCATTAGAAAGCGCAGAACAGAATCAGTGATTCAGACTCTGGTTCCTTTGACTGAACATGCTTTTTTCTCTAAAATGCATTAAAATCTTTGGAAAGTTGACTTTGCTGTACATGCAAAACGAGAAGTAACACGGGAAATGGCTGCAAGTTTCTTTCAACAGAGAGATAAAAGGAATGGATGTGCAATGCTTTCAACTCAGTGGGGAAAAAAGAAAAAGAGGGAGCCCAGCTCAGAAATGAGAGCAAGTTCTAAAATTGGCAACACTTGCTGGAGACGGGAAGAAGCCAATAGCAACATTTTAGGTGTGAAAGTGCTTTTATTGCATGTGTGAGCCGTTTCACAAGTACAGCTCCTGCCAGCCTGGATGTGAAGCCCAGCAGCTGCACGATGCAGGAGCCTGCAGGGCTCCAACACCTCGACTCCAGCATGGGCAGGCAGCAGCTCCTGCAAACTCAGCATCCCAGGATGCAGGGACCTGCTCCGGAAGCCAAGCCCCGCAGGAGCAGCCCTGGCCAGCTCCTGAGGACACCAGCACAGGGCCCTTTCAGCTGGCAGTGCTTGCAAGGCTTCTCTCCCATGCCAAACCAGTGTTTTGTGGCTAAATTCCTGTGTGCCACAGTATGGATTTAGTGGGATATAGTACCACCTGCTCATGAGGATCAAACAGTGGGCGTGCATTAAAAATGATTCAATGTCTACATGGCAAATATGCTGACTCCTCCAATTACACTAATTGCAATGCATTTTAAGATCAACACTTTAAGGGATTACTATGAAATGCAAGTTTTTCAATTTGCTCAAAATCTACTTTTTTATCTCATTTTAATTTTGCTTTTACAACCTTCATTTTTCAATACAAGCTAATATTTTTTTTTTCCAAACACTCTGTCTAGAATACATTCTGTATTTAAAAAGAGGTCAAAAGTGACATTCATATATAAACAACCAAGCTCCATTATTTCTGCTGCTCCAGCTTGGGATAGTTTTGCCACCTGTCCCTGTCAGATTTTCTTTAAAGAAAAAAAGGAAGCTCATGCATGAGAAAAAGGAAATACAAATATTCTGAGGTGAAATCTGGCACCTGTTTTGCTAAATTTGGCAATAAGGTCATTGTAAACTATGTAAGAAAGGAAATGTGGTGGAATGTGCCCATGAGAAACCATATTTCTCAGCATAATGAATACTTCCATACCCCTAAAAACAAAAGAATAAGCACTCCAAGCAAAGAGGCAATAGAATTGCTACATTTTCAAGTAAATGCATAAGTTTAAAGCAAATTTCTCTGGCCAAAACTATGAATTCTTCCTCTAAGTAAAAATCCACAAGATTTCTTTTTGAGTATCTCTTAGTTTTAAGACAAATACTTGCAAATATTTTAAATAAACTGACATTTCATAACCACATTTTTGGCAACAAATCTCTTGAAACAATAGCAGCAATAATAACTTCTGCAATGTGAACATATTAAAATATAAATCACATCCTCATGAAAAGCAAAACTAGGTGTCCCAGCATTGTTATAACATGAAAAGTAGTAAATTTACATACTTTGACTTTTGAAGATCTCTCTTTTCTCACACATTATGCTGTTATAACCCATAAGATCTTTTTTTAACTTCAGCTTCCACTGGAGGAGCTTCAGCTGCAAACACTAATTAGCACAGGCAAGCTCAGAGCTTCCTGGCTGGCTGGCTGATCGTGCCTGCAATATGTTGCAGCCTTGGTACATATCTCATTTTCAAATCAAATATTTAGATACTGCTCTGGAACAGCTGGAACTTATGTGAATCCTTATGAAATTAAATAGTTGACATCTTTTGACGCACTTTTTATAACAGCAACAAAAACCCCCCACAGACGTAGAAAGGCCTTGATTGTAAGCACACTCTCCTCTTCTGATTGAATCAGAAGGCAGTCTGCTGCCTTTTTTTTTTTTAAAATCTTTTATAAATCAGAGAATAAAGGAAAAGGATTGGAATTACAATCCAAAGCAAAAAAAGCAGAGCAAGAGAAGCCCTCCATTGGTACTTTGGAGGGGATAAGGAAGCTGGGAGGCAGTGCCAGTCTCACCCAGAGCCTGCAAACAGTCGGTTTGTAAAGACTGAGATGTCCTCAAGAGCAACCTCTGCTGCACAGAGAGAGTTTCGTGTTTTCCATCTACCCCAGCTGGACCTGTTACCAAGCCTGGGGTCAGAGGCAGGTGAGGAGCTGCCACACAGGTGCTCTTTACCCCCTCTTTTCACAGGCATTTTTGCAGAGCTGGTTGCTATGGCAGGGAAGAAGCAATGACACATCCTGCTGCCATTTGCAGGTGGGTGTTAAATGGGCGCCTCCGTTTGTGTTCTGGGGTAAACTGATGATGTTTCAGAGGCAGTGCAACTTCCCAGGTAGGGAAGAGACCAGAGGCAGTGGCAGCTGCTTCAGTGGGTGAGATTTAAAGAGGTCTCTGCTGGAAAAGTAAATGCAAAAAGCCCCTTTAAGCAAGAATAGCAGAAGACCTAAGGGATCTGTCTTAAAAAGCTGTTGAGAAGTTTTTCTAAATCCAAAAAGGCAGCACAATATTCAACACAACAGTGTGGGATATCAGCTGAAAAAGCAGCTAGAACCAGCAAGTTGCTTCCATTTGGATACAAAAATGCCAGAGAATTCATGTATGTTCTTCACATCAACTATATATTTCCTTCAGAGATTCCATATTCTCTCCATGCCACATTAAAATCAGTGGTAGTTTTGTATCTCCTATAGGGCAAGAGGAAATGAAAGCAAGCTAGTAGGTAATATTGGAATGAGCAAAAAAATTGGGAAGAGACAGAAAACAGAGACAAAGCATACATAATGAAAACCAACATAAATGGAAAACAAAAGAAAGACTATAAAAAAGGAATAGTGTTGTAGAAAGGAAAAGGAAGATAAGAATGAAAATCCACACAAAGATTAAAAGCAGTCAAGATGCAAGCAAATGAAGAGGAAGGTTTTGCAATTATTTTTTTAAATAGCAATTATTTTGTATTTGTATATAAAACCCTCCCAATATATTAGGGAGGTCAGACATGATGTCACAGCTTTCTAAATAAATTGCCAAACACATGTAGGATTAATTCAAGACAGAAAAAAAGCCCCTCTCTTATCCCTTCTTCTGGAATTTCTACAATTAATTAATAAATTATTGGTCATTTAATGTCTAGGTCTGTGCAATTTAAAATGACCAACCAATTCTTTCTGCATATCACAGACAGATCAAATACAGCGTGATGTGCATGGTAGAGTATTAGCTCAGTGTAACTCTTTTTCCAGCAAAGTCTGAAAAGAAGAACATCTAACCCTTCCCTGAATGCAGGTCTAGGGAATAAGAACATTTTACTGCCTGCAATGTCCATCTCAGCCTGTCAAGCCACTGGTAGAGCACAAAGCAGCTTCAAACTTAAAGATGGATTCACCTGCTTGCAGGTCAAGCCAAGACAGAGGGATATGCCTCATTACTGTCTTTCTGATACTGATGGATAGCAAAGTAAAATGCTTGAATCAAGCCACTCTTTCACACTGACCCTAGAAAGGAACAAATTAAGCATGGAGAAGTGGTAAGCAAGCCCACACATGAGTAACATTTAATTAAAGTAATTCCGTGGCTGGCTGAGTGTGTGGGAAAGCTGAAGAGAGAGATGTGTGGGAGAGGAATGGAAACTTGAGAGTATAAACAGGATTAAAAACCGTATTTTCGGGGTTGGGGGGTAATAACCCACTAAGCCATCCTTAGCTGAGACCCACGTGTAGGCAGCAGGAGTGCAAGGCTAACTCCAGGCACCCACTGTCACATGGAGAGAAATCCAGCCTCATGACTGTCGTGGTTGACACAGAAGTGGTTTTTTGCACAAAAGTCCTTCTAGTTCTGGTCAGAACCAATCAATTGTCTAGCTCGATTATTGGCAAGTTTTAAGCCACTTAGGAGTTTGACACCCCTCTGTGAATCACACTGTAAGATAGAGCCCGGGAAAGCTCTCTGGACTTCCGGCCATCAAGGAGGCAAAAGGTCAGCAAGAAAGACTCAGAGACTCCTCTCTCTTTATGTGAACTGAAAAGATTATAAAGGTGGTAAACTGACTGAAATCTCAAGGGTTGTTTCTACATTATCAGCGCGGGGAAAGTGTGGGGAGGAAAAGTGTTCTAAAGGTTTAATCTGATTCTAACTTTTGTTTCCTTCTTTTAGGTCTGCTAATAAACTTCTTAGAGCCTTTTAAGTTTGAGCCTGTTTTGTTTTCTCCTGATTCTTATGTCACAGAGGTAAAATAAGTAAGAGATGATCTGAACAAAACCACTACAATGACTTAAGGAAAAAGAGAGGCAGCCTCTCTGTATGATCTTCACAGCTTTTAACTGCACACTTTGTCAGTTCTGCAGCTACCTGTGCTACCTGGGCTCTCTGACCTCCCTAAAGCAGAGGCAGTTTCCTGCAAGCAGGGTAAGGATTTTGCTGGATAACCAAGAAGTTACAAACATATTCTCATGCCTCTGCACAAGGTACTCCAAGCATTACACAAGTTTAAAGCAATTACAACGAGTAGGTGAATGGAGCAATCAAAAACTTCTGATAAAGGTTCAAGCCATTAAGAATCGTTTGCATGTCAATTACAAGAAAATGGAAAACTTCATTGGTCTTACCTAACCTGACACAGCCACTCATGCATTTACTGAAAATGAGCTAATTTTCAACCCCCCAAAAAATCTCCCCATAAGGATCAATTTTAATTAACATGTTGTCATGTGGAGCAAAGATGCAGAAGGTCAAATATAAAAGAAATTGAAACTGGGTATTTCATCACACAAGGTCCCCTTTCAAATTTATGTTCAGTGTATTCAGCAAAATGTGCAGCAATGTTTTTTCTCAATACATATGAACCCAAAGCATTTGCATGCCATGGCTACTTAGATTGCACAGAGAAAAGAAAAAGTCAATAATGTAACATGTAAAATAATTGGTATGGAGAAGCAAAGAGCCCAAGAGACAATACAAAGTACAAGGAAACTTAAAACAATATTAGCTTGGCTCTTTCAGGGACAAGGAGGAAGAATATCTTAACTTGTTTAATTGGTCAATTAAGCTTGATGGATTAGAAATTCACTGGTAGTGCTTTCTAGAAGAAACTTTTCAAGCTGCAGTTATGTGACCATCTCTGGTTGACAATGTGATTGGAAAGACATCTGCAATGGTCTGTGCTTCAAATCTGCCTTAGAGCTGGCTGGAATTACCTGCTGAAGTGATCTAAGAACTGTTAGTGTGCCCCATGAAGAACATTCAGAGGGTAATCAATGGCATTCAGCTAATTTATTTGAGCAAACATGACTAAAGATGACAGAGCATGATTGCTCTCTTTATCCTTGTTGGTGGGGTTTTTTTTGGTTCTGTGGAGGAGCTTCAGTTTTAATATTTCACCAAATTCAAGTGCACAAAAGTGAGGGAAGGGAATTAAAATCACAATATCTAAAAAGGCCCACAAAACCAGAATAATCATTTTTCTGTCTTCTATTTCAATGTCATATTTTCAACCTTTTCTTGCTATGAGAATCAAAAGGTAAAAGAAACTGAGGTGATACCTAAATCACAATGATCAGGCACTGAGATCTCAGAAGAGCTGGCAGGGTAAGGCTGCTGTCCTCGCACCACATACCCACTCACAGAATCACAAAGCCCAAGTTCACTCAGCAACACAGGAAAAAGAGGGTGGTTATTTATCTCCCTCCCAGCCAAAACAACGAAACACAAACAGGCATTCCATAAACAGCATCGTAGGGAACAGTGTCAGGTTCTGTGTATCCTCGAGGAGAATCTATTTTAGAGCTGGCACCGCGACGCAGAGGGGCTGAAGTGAGCAGTGTGTTCCTGCCATTCCTTAGCATAAGCAAAGGAGCACACGTGGGGCACCGTTGCAAAGCTGGCACGCAGGGCTCTCAGCAAGGAAGCCTCTTAGAAGCAATAATGCCTATGATCACAAGTCATTACTGTGCCTCACCACCCCAGCACAGCATTATGTTATCTATTTGGGATGTCAGTTTTGATCTCTTCACTATGGAGTAGGAGCTGGACTGGGTTCCTTGCTTCTGCAACTCTGAAGCACTCAGGGTCTTGAAATAAGCTCCTTGAAATATTTCCTTCCAGGAGCAGTTGGGACCAGTTATAATAGGTAGTATAAATGAAATAGCACACCATGCTGATACAATAGCCTGCACCAGCAGGGTATGATTTAGATGAATAAACACTGCTGTAAGAGTTGTCAAAGCACTATCAGCTATCTAGCAACTGGTGGCAAACATCTAGAGACAAAAATATGGCATTGAAATAGAATAAAAACTGGGTCATTGATGCCAGTTGGCAATAAAAAGTGTCCATGGGGGAATCTGACTTGCAATACAGCCACTTTGTGGTGAAAATTCCAGTTCCTTTGCAGGGGGAGCACCGTGCCATCCTTTAGAGAAGGAATGAGCGTGGTCTTCTGCCCTGGAACTCCGCTCTGCTCCTTGGCAGCCAGAATTACACAGAGAAGTAAGTGAGCCACTCCTCCCCAAGCCATAGGAGACAGCTCCAGGTACCCCGTGGAACCCTCTCAGGCAAGAGCAGAACATTCAGAGATGGGTAACAGCAGCTGAGCTCAGCAGCACTGAGAAGTGTCCCACCCACGCTGCAGACACTTGGCAGGTTGGACTCCAAACAAGTTGAGCTCGAGGCTCCCGAGCACAGCCCCAGTTCTGTGAGGAGCCAGCACAGAACAGAGAACTTGGAGTTGAACCTTTCTGCCTCAGTGACACGTTGCTGTCAGAGCAGCTGATGGACACCTGGACCCCAGGGAGGACACAGCACACTGTTTGATGTGGAATGATGGACACCTGGACACCAGGGAGGACACAGCACACTGTTTAATGTGGAATGATGGACACCTGGACACCAGGTAGGACACAGCACACTGTTTAATGTGGAATGATGGACACCTGGACCCCAGGGAGGACACAGCACACTGTTTGATGTGGAATGATGGACACCTGGACACCAGGTAGGACACAGCACACTGTTTAATGTGGAATGCAGCTGCATGAAGCAGCTCATGGAGCCCACACCCCCAGGAGGTGGGGAGGTCATGAATCAAACAGTAGGAGAGAAAGAGGAAAGGGGGAAACGAAGGAAACTGGGAGGGGAAGAATCACTTCTACCCATAGCTTACATAAAGAACTGAGCAGGAAAAAGAGCTAATAAAAACCAGAAATATGCTGCTGAAAACTGTAGTAATAATCTACTCACCTGCAGGCTTAGATAACACACTAAAGCACTTTTAAAGCTTCCTACTCCCAGCTTTCTTACCCAAATGAATAAGCACAACACAGTAATTGGTACACTAAACACAAAAACATCAGCAAAGGTTGTACATATCTCACTTCAAAAAACAACAAAGTTTAACATGGTAAATAATTTTGCAGTCCAGAGCATCACTAAGCCTTAAATGAAGAGATGGCCTCTGCAACATGACTAAAAAAGGCACAAACCTGGAAAAATTATCACCAAGAAAAGAAAGCTTCAAACTTACAGGCCATTAGATCCCAAAGCATTCACAACATCTCAAAGTAAAGCCAGGCAGCTGGAACTACAGACATAATATCTAACATATCAATTACTATCACACAAAAGTATCAGGTTTAGTGGATGCCACAAGAGGAATTTTGGTAGTAACCGAGCTGGAATTCAGTTTTAACAGTGAAGTTAGGAGGAAAGTACCTTATCATCTTGCCAGGCCAGAGACAACCCACACCTCTGCCCTGCACATCTTCTACAGGGCAGAAAGAGCACTGCATGCCCTAATGGCATGCTGGGTGCTGATGCTGAACACTTCAGACAGAAAAGAACCGTGCATGGATCACTCCTCCAAGTCAACTGCCTTTTCCCTCAAGATCTCCCATCCAAACACACAACTTATCACACAACTTCTCAGCTTCTGAAGCCTGGTAAAGTCTCAGTCCAAAACAGAGAGATTGCATAATGATCTCAAGTTTTATGCAAAAGTAGAATTAAGTTGAGAGCAGCACATTTTTTATATACACACATAAAACACAGAGCATTACTGCAACCTCAGCTCTTACCACACCATGAGTTACTTCCATTATTAGTATAACACATTTAGAACAGGAAACACTAGAGAAACATTTACTTTACTATTACCTGCTCCCTTACACATGCCCAGTTAATGCCCTTTTATTTACACCCACATCTGCTGTCGTCAACAGAAGCTATGCAGGAAAACCACAAAAAACCTAAACAAGTTTTACTCATGTACAATGGGCTTACATCCATGTATGTACACAGGTAAAGGGTGATTTCATAAAATGATTAAATGTCTTAAAAATACTTTAATACACATAACTATTTAAAGTAATGCTCCAAACCACTCTACAAAATCATCAGACACATTACTTTTAGCATAACTTTGTAACATACTTTTCATTGATCCAACCTTCTAGGAAGAAGCCATTTACTATTCTTGTTAATGCCTTAAAGCATATTTGATGCTACGCAACTCCAAAAGTCTACCAGCACTTAAATAACCCACTGCTGGCTGATTATTGATTTTGCACATACTCACATGCACTTCATCCTTACTCAAAAAAACCAGAGATGCTCAGAGAGGACTCAAAGCAACTTTTGACAGTATTTTATTACCTACCAATGATTTTATACCATTTCAGCTAAGTCATCCTGTCTTTAATCATTTACTACCCTTTCATCCTGTCCCTCTTCTCCTGTTTCAGAGCATCACAATCAGAGTTAGCAATCCCTGCACATACAATCCAAGCACCTCTTGTTCCAGCACTTACTCTGACAGAATACCGTGTTACACTCTTTTATCTAAATAGATTAAAACTGGTCACTGAGAAAGACACTTTCTAGAAGTACAAGAGCGTGTCCAAGAGTATGTGAAGTACTTTTGAACACCAATCTCAAGAGCACTCTGCACAAAATTGCAAACCTGTAATAAAACTGATGATTGGAATTTTGTTCAGTTTGCTGCAAATGGGGATCCTGGCAGTGGTTCCAGCTGGGCCGGGATCACACCCCGTCTTGCAGTTAAGGATTCAAGAAAAGTTGCACAGAACCAGTTTATTTTTATTATTTCTGTCTTTACTGGGGTTTGGGTGGCACCAGACCCAGCGTGAGCTCCAGCTTCAGTGTATGATTCTTTCAGGTAAGTGGAAAGAACCTGGGATGCTCAGAGAAAGCCTGGGAGGTATCTCACCTCAGCATGGATTCAGTCCTTCATGGAGGAGATTAAGACACTTCTGGTGGTAATTCTACAATTTAGACAACTTCCCTGGAGTTTTTTAGGTTCACAATGCAAAATTTTAAGATCCATTTTTAATGGCATATCCAGCTTTATATGTACATAAAATACCCCCATAAAATTGCTAATAAGAAAATTAAAAAAACTGGTCTTGCCTCCAACAGTTCATCAGATCTACATTAATCCCAACACCATTCTTTTGTGAATGGCCAGTTGATTATTCTTCTTTCAAATGCACGTCATAAACAGCTTACTGATAGGAAACCAAGTAAAAATACTGAGACCTACCAGAAAATGCCACTGTGTCTCCACATGGATTCCACTTAAAACTCTGACTGGAAATTGACTATTCTCAAAGGTAGCAGTAATTAGAAAGAAATATAATTTTTCTCTTTCAACAATTAAGAGTACATGGAGGTACAATGATGACACAGTGCTCTTGAAGCTCTCTTTCAGAATAAAAACTTATATTATTAAAGCTACAGAGAGATGTATACAGCTAGACCCTCATAATGTTGCAAAGCCCATGTTAAATCTGCCTGGGATCCATCTGCATTTATCTATTTATAGTCTCCACAGCTGGACAAGAGCAATGGCTAATGACACCCACCATAACAGATTTTAAATCTAGGTACCTGTAATTAAATTGTGAAAACAGTATTTGTCTGTACATCTGCAAACCTAACTGGTGAGCGATGTGTTAAATATCAGTGCAGATCCATAGATAAACACACTTCTTGAAAACCTGCCTTTTCATTGTGCTGTTCTTGAGGGAGACAACTTTCAATATAAAATTGCAATTTAGAAAAAAAAATCTTTTTAAAAACCAAACCGAAGTAAAACTTTCTCAAATAGACCCAAAAGTCAAAAGGAAGGAAATCTAATTCTTTATAAACAGCATGGGAGCTACTTCAATATGTTCTGTCCATTCCTCTGTAAGAAAGGAAACCAGAATGCAAGGAAAGGATCCACAATAAAAAGAGCAAATAACTATACCATATTCCCTGAATATAACAGGTTAGTGGAATTGAAGTGTTATCCTGCAGAGAATGGAAATTCACTCCAAGGGGAAACGGAAGGAAAAAGGTGCCTGACAGGTAAAATACAAGTTGGATATTAGGAAGGCAAAAAGCAAGTAAGAGCAGATAGCAAAGGACACAAAACCAAATAACAATAAAGCCTATTTGCATATCAGAAGCAGGAAACTTTGCAGGGAATCATTGGATTTGCTAGAGCTGGGATTGAATAGAGCACTTGAAGAAGATAAGGGCATTGCAGACAATCCAAACTAGGTCTTTTCACCAGCCTTTGCTATGGAGGATGTTGGGAAAACACATCCCTGACTTCTGTGATAAAGTGACTGACATGTCTTCCAACTGAAAAATCAAAACAGGGTGAGGACACACAATCAATTGAAAGCAATAAATGATGAGGGATGAGCTCCTGTCCCACTCCCATCGACGGGTCTTTTACCACTGGTTTTAGCACTGTCAGTATTTTACTTCAGGACTGAACAGAAACAGTTTCAAAACATGAAAAGGCTGACCTGGGCATCACAGTGGATTGTTCAGGTTGCAGCGGGGACCACAAAAACCAAGCAAAATCAGAGAATATAAAAAGAACAAAAAAGGGACAGTAGGAAAGACTATCTTTTTAGGCAATATCCAATCTCTTCTGGAGTATCTATTCAGCTTAGAATTCCTGCTCTAAACCCATGACAGTGGTTTTTGACAAGAGTTGGACAACAATCAAAAATGATTATGGAAGCAAGTCTTAAAAGCTGGAAAGAACCAGGAGTTTAACTTAGCAACGAGATGGATAAGAGGGGACACAGGAAAGCTGCAAAGGATACTATGAGGTACAAACAAATAGGATCCTCTTCAATTTAAACTTTCTCACAATACTTGAGGAAAAGGACAACTCGGGGCAATCAAAAGTTACCAAGCTAAAAGTAAAAAGTCCAAAGCATTTTACTGCCTAAACTGCAAAAGTGTGTAATTAATTCACAAGGATTTCTCCACAATAATAGCAAGGAATATTCTTCAGTGCCTTTGCTCATGCTTTACTTTCTTGCTCATACCCACATGAAGACATTGTGGCATGGCAATAAACATAAATTTGCAGAGCTCATTTAAGTGAATGTATTTTCCCTTTCCTCTTGCCCCAGTACATGAAACCTTTTAGGCTGGATGTGAGCCAGGAAGGAAGGGGAGGTAAGCTGAGGCACGGAGCATGGCTGAGGCAAAGATGAGGACAGCCAGGAGAGATGTTTCGAGCACTGCCTGTTCTGTGCTCCATCCTGAACACGTAACACAGGGGGTTGGTTGATGGCTCAGAAATCTGCCAGCTCTTGGCACTGGATATATTGGGTCCCAATCTAGAATTAAGACAGAAACACTAAACTATCAATGTGTGAAATTTGTGACTTAAATTACAAGGTAGAGCCATCCAAGGAGTCTCTTGCATAATTCATGACACTTCAGAACTTCACATATAAATCAAATAGAAGGAAAGTCTATCATTTCTGCTCTGTTTAGCACAGATCCACACACAACTTGGGTAATGGCTGCTCAAACAAGCCCTCTAGAAAATATAATATTGCAGACATGCTTTTCACCGTACTAACTCGCACAGTACATTTTGTACAGGATCTTTCAATTAATACTTTTTTTAAAACTACTTGTGTCAAAAACACAGAGGTCATTAAAAATAATCAGATGAGTCTGGTTTGGGGTTTGTGGTTGCTTTCTTTGGCCTTGCAAATGAATGCCTACAAACACTCATTTGCAATGTTTTTCCATATTGGACTTAATTAAAATTTATGCTATGATTCATGGGCTGGCTATTAATCATTTTGTCTAAAACTGTTGAAACTCCAAAGCTCCAACACTTATTAAGAAGCTCCAAAACCAGTGAAAACACATTCTCCAGGTTCAACAGTAAACTCTGACAGACTTTCAACCTTCACACGGCATCGAAGCCTAACGCAGACGGAGCGTGCCGAGCGCGACGCAGGGAAAGCCGTTACTGATAAACACACACGAAACACAGAGCTTTAGAAAGAGCTGTAACCTTGACTTACTGTGGCTGTGCCGGAGACAGTTTGTGCATTTGTGTCAGCTGCACTCTGTTCGGAGTGTGTCTGAGCAGGAGGGTACATGTTTAACGTGTGCTCTGGAACAGTGGTTTGGCCTGTGTAGTCTGGAGCTGGATGCGGATGTGGGGCTGTGTATTCTGCAGGGATACCGTTCTGAGGTGGAGCGAACTGGGCTGAGGCATAAGGCTGTGCCATTGTGTCAGGAGGTGCTGTAGCTTCCTGATTACCCTGTGAAAATCAAAGGGAAACAAAAAATAAAAATAAAAAAAGGAAGAAACGCGGCGTGAGATAAAATAAGCGAAGGTCCTGCACCCGTAACGCAGAGAGTGGTGAGAGCATCCTGGCCTGAAAAGGGCACAGTGGCTGTTTCTTGAGGAGAACATTTCTTATCTGTATTAAATGCATTTTGTTAACTCTATTAAATGTTATTATAATTAGACAAATCTGCTCTTGTGGGATAATTGTAGACTATTCTTTAAGCGGGAAAGGTCAGTGAAATCTGCCTGCCCTAACGATGCCTCAACTCAGACAAGGAAGAAGGACAAAGCTAGTTTTATTCCAAAGGCTCCTGAGCACAGCTACCAGCACAGAGCTCAGGTAAGCTCAGCCTCCAGTCTCTGATCACTCTGACTTAACATCTGCTCAACACAATACATGCAACCTACACACAGGGCAGCATTTGGGTGCATACTGTTAACAAACACCACACAGATATGAAATAATGCCCTGAGATATCCAGAATACTTTGAGGTACTCTGCATTGAGCAATTGCATGCCACAAATGCAAAGTATTAATGAGATCCAGTCAAAATATTAAATATTTGAATCTTAAAATGCATCAGTTCAAAACTTTAAATAACACAAAAGAAAAATTCTATGTCAAGAGAAATAGATTTATGAACTTTAAAGGTTTTAAATTGAAGACAACAGTATTTCATCTTCATTGCACAATTAGCCTACAGCATTAAAAGTACTATCCTCATGCTGTTATAGGGAGACACATATTTCCATTTGATATAATAAAGAATAGCCAAGGCTGTTAATTTATCAATTAGAAAACTTCTGACTAAATGCTTTGCCCACACCAAAAGGGAATACTTCTAGAGGAGGAAATGTACATTACAATCTTTCTGAACCTATATAAAAAAATGTCCAACACATGATTTTGCCTGACACAGCATTAGAGGCCATTAGTGCAGGGACTGCCCCAACCTCAGATAACCTAATTTACAAGATGAAATTATCCCTTTAAATAGAAAGCAATGTAAAAATGCACATTTGAGTTAAAATTTAATTATCTTTTTAACTAGTTCCATTATTCTGCCACCAAAGCACGTGCAAGTACCTGCCCAAGATTATTGCAGGGATTTTATTTATACTCATCTCATTGTGCCCACGATTTCCTAACTTTAAAACAGGCCAGATGAATAAAAGACATTCTTCTGCACTTTGGGCTTAAGAGCATTTCCAGCCAATTTCATCTAATTCAGACAACATTTCTCTGACCTGAACTAGTCCTAAACCCAAGAGCTTTTAAGAACTCACACAGGAGTAAGTCTTGGTACTTGACAGGCTTAAAAGAGAAAACTGAATTTTCCTTGGTAAGAGGAACTCCGTGTGTCCTAAAAAATTAGAACTTTTAGAAGTTTAGAATTCCATCTTTGCTGCTGGTTTAGTGCATGGCCTTGAGCAAGTGGTTTCCATTGCTTCATTCAATCCTCTTCCCCATGAAACCAGTGTCATTTACTGACTTCACAGGGTTAAGTCACTAAGATTTGTTTGCACATCTGCAATCATTGCAGGGTTAATGCTGCACTGAAACTGGCTGTGATGAACTTCTGTGGAGGTTAAAAACTCTTGTAAATGCGTACTTTAACCCTCCAATATTAAAATGGTCAGGTTCCTTTCTTACTTCTTTTACCTAATATTTCCACTACTAAAAAAAATTAAAATCCAGAAGAAGAAAAACCCAGGAATGACTGGATTACACCAGAGACATTCATTAAATGTTAAAGAAGTATTTTTAAAACTTGTGTGGGAGGCAGCTGACCTTAAATTTTTTAATCAGCTGTTTCAGAAGGGACTTGAGCAAGTGGTAAGAACGAACAAAAGCAAATCCAGATTCTGCCTCCATAAGCATTTTCACTGTGCTGGTTTTGAAACACAGGAGCTGGTCAGTGCTGGTCCTTATTCCTTCCTGCCAGATGCTAAACATGGCACTGGAGGCAGCAGCTGTTGGAAAGAACAGCAGTGGCCACAGAGGGACCAAGGGCTCATGTCCAGGGGCACTCGATCTGAAGGGTTTTGTACCCGCTCCAGTCCTAAACCACATGTCACTGAGACCCCCTCTGTTCCTCATTAACCTTGACAGCAGTTCCATGTGGACCCTAATTAATATTCAAAGCATCCACACCTAGTGCTAATTACAGCTCATATTTAATTAAGAGGGTTGAACTTTTCTATTATTTTTACCAGTAACTCCAAACTTTTTAGATTTATCACAAAATGGCAGATTGCACAGGCAATTTCAGAACCTCCACAACGTTGAGACTCCTCTACCTCTTTCATTAGACTTGTTCAGCTGAGGTCTGGATAACTTATTTATAACTGAGACCCCATTAATAAGTAAACAACAAAGGGTCAGGGATTTGTGTTGTTGGGGTTTTTTTTTACTAACTTGTTCATATTCAGAGATTTACAGCCTTGCCATTAAAGAAACCAGCCCCAGTATGCTTAGAGCAGAAAACTGACACAAAGGATTAGCAGTGCAGGCCCTGCAGGTTCACTGAATTGTTGGAAGACAGGGAACAGTGAAGAAATTAAACTTGCACATGGACTGCAGGCCCTAAGTTTTACAAGATAGTGACAATAAATATGAGATGTTCATTCCTTAAAATAAGTGACTACTGAAGCCTCTCCTAACCTTTAAGATTAGTGTGAATTTATTATTCCTAATTAATTCAGCAGACATGGTATCACAGTGTGATATAAAAGCATGTATGTGTAAGTAAGTTCTGTACTATTTACTTGGCTAATAATAGCCACAGCTTATCGTTCAAAATACTAATTTATATCCAGAATAATGAAGAGTCAGCTATCACACATCTCTACATACATGTGGATGATGGGAATCCCAGACTACACAACTGTCAGATACACTTGAGTAGATTTTAAAGAACCAAAGATTCTTTAAACAGAATCACCTCAAATGTTCCTTTATTGTGCTCTTTAAAATACAGTGAACTGAAATGAATAGAAGATATAATAAGTTCTTATTATGCATTAAGCTGAAAATATGAAATGGCCCTAAAAGCAACAGCAAATATTGATCCTAAATTAGCCTATGAACTCAGGTATTAGAGTAATTTCAAAGCTGTGTATGACAGTACACAGGCATGGCTTAATACCACCTAGGCAGGAGAAGCTGAACAGAAGTTGTCCCTTCAGATTCAGTTCCAAGTATCTGTAAGATTAAATGACCCCTTAATGTTCACTTTGTGCATGTTTTTTTTAAAAAAAGTGGTTGTTGGCAACAGCAAGGAGAACAAAGGATGGCAGACAGTCAGGCTCTGCTAAATGTTCTGGCCTGAGTCTTAATGAAAACCACATTTCAACTGAAAAATATGCTTTACGTGGCAGTGTATAAAATCAAATTTATTGCTTTCTGGTTAAATGTTTAAAGAACCAAAAAAAAATTATTCCAATGATGTAGGTAAGTGAAGCCTCTCCTATTTCATCCATATTACTCCATTTGAAGAAAAGCTTAGAACTTAAACTGCTCCTACTGTCTCAGATGCCTTTTCAGCATCTCCTGCTCTGAAAGGATTTCATAATTAAGAAATGTATAAAAAGTGTCAAAACATAATAAAGCAAGCTTGTTGTGTTTGTACACAAAGGAGAGAGCACAGAAATCATTACTTATGCAGTGTTCCTTTTTTTAAAAAAAACACATTTGCAGCATAAAAATGTATTCAATGAAACCTTTCTGCTTGCCTGCATTTTGAAGTCTAACTCACAGTTTATTGTTTGTTTTCCTCTACTTTCCGTTTGGTGCATTTTGTTTCTTTGGCAAGAGATATTTCACATTTACAGAAAGCCTCCTGTACTGTAGTTAAATGAGCCAAACTGCATCGTATCGTTAGGGCACGGAAACAAAGAAGAAAAATGCAACATTTCTCAGCAGATCTGCAGGTCCTGAGAAGGGCTCAGTTACATCTCCCAAGCACATGATCCCCCACAGCCTGCCCTCCTTCAGACTTAGCAACAAAACATGGGTTACAGGTCTTGCATGCAGTGGTGCAGCTGGTTATAAGTGCCCTGCCTTGACTAAAAATCAAGAGTTTCAAGTGAAAATAAAAAGTGCAAATACCTGCTGTACCCTGGTGCTGCCTCTGTTCTCCATAACCTGAGCAGCTGCTCTGGTCCCAGGCCATGCAGCATCTGCCCAAAGCGAGCATCAGCGGTGGCCGAGGGCGTGTGAGCGCTGCAGGGTGTGCAGGGGTGGGGGTGATGGGGTGCTGAGGGAGGGGAGCCAGGGCTCAGCAGGGCTCAGCAGGGCTCGCTGACCTCCCTCCCAACATCTGCCTGCTCCCAAAACCTGATCCAGATGGGGCTCCCTCAGCGTGCCCGGCCTCGCCCCATCAATCACAGCAGGCCACTCCTCTGGCTCCTGCTCCTGCTCATGGAGTGCACCACTGAGCAGATGATTACACGGAGGAGGAGAAAAAACACAGCTTGACTGCATTAATAGCTGTTTAAAAAACATTGGAAATGCTACTATGGAAGTTGCCGGAAGCTGAAGGTTTTTGTTTTAAAATCAACACGGCTCTCTTCAAAGTTCCCAAACACCCTAAACTTGCAGGGCTCTGGCTCTGTGGTTGCTGCTCTGTTCACCTAAACACGTGCATTTCCGTGGGATCAGTTCCTCCTCCGTGTGGCTGAGCTAACACCAATAAGGTTCCTATTTTAAAATTGCTGAATGCCACAAGTAAACAGTTGGTCTTGAACTAGCCTGGCTTAGATTAAATGTACTTTATCCTTCCATTCAAATGAAATATTGTTTCCTTTTTTCTTTCATGGCATGACATCCCTCTTGCTTAGTAGGGGAAATATTTCAGAAATGCTTCCAAGGTTTACTTCTGTGAAGCA
This sequence comes from Lanius collurio, assembly GCA_020086605.1. Classification (NCBI taxonomy): domain Eukaryota; kingdom Metazoa; phylum Chordata; class Aves; order Passeriformes; family Laniidae; genus Lanius; species Lanius collurio. The sequence goes on along the minus strand of JACBWW010000025.1, from coordinate 1,364,992 downwards.
CTTTAAGCAACCTAATGCTTCACTGTTAAAGGGACTTTCCTAGATGCTCTAGAGATAGCTTCAAAATGATGGAACTTCTATCTAAAGAAATAAAGAAAAGAATAAAAAAAAAAAACTAACAAGATTCAGACAGCCCCAAAGTATAGACATTTATTGCTACTCTGTTGCAGACTGCTTACAGACATCAGGGTTCAGAAGCAGGGTAGACACGTAACACTGGAATTATTCTAACAAACTGTCCAATTCTGAGGGGTGGGCAGAGCAACAAATACTCATCAATTCATCATTAAACTTATATTCCAACTGAAATATATTGGAATTCTTTAAAGTGGCAGTGTAATTCTTCCAGATTTGTTGCTGGCACTCCCCAATTAATGATAATAAAAGCAGCCACTTCAGATTTTTCAGAAGGAATCAGACACCCAACCACACTGGACTGATAATCACAATTGACTGACTCTGCGAGCTTTCTCTGTTGTAGCTTAATTATCTGACCAGGCCACTTGACTCGCATCATTTGCTTCTGCAATCACACAAAATGAATTCTCCAGCCACCTCTCTTTTTTGGAAGGTTCAGGACAAATTCAGTTTTCAAACCTAAGAAAGATAATGCAGAATAACTTTTTTCAGAGAGCGTAGGGGGGAAAAGATAACAGTAAGTAAGCAAAAGAGAATTTCTTCACTACCTTAGCAGGAAAGCACCATTTCTTTTCTCCCACTGCAGGGGAACAGTTACTTTTGGTCTTCTGCACATATAACATACTGTATTCCAATAAAAGTCCGTGCCCTTGCCATTGCTGCATGTGTGTTTGATAATGACATGTTCATTTTGTGTCAGTGCCTGAGGGATGGAACAGACCAGCAACTGACACAGCCCAGCAGCTGCAAAGGACATTTACTTACATTTAACTGAAAGCAGCAAACAACTTGCCAAAACTTAGTCTGAATTCCTGCCTGAATTCAAGAGCACAAAATGCTATGGACACACCAATACACACAGAGGGAGCCTTCCCTCCAAAACCTTCACTCTTTCCCACTGCTGAAACTTTTGACTGCCTTTATGCTGCTATAATTTATTACCAGAGCTTTCCTTGTCCCACATGACAATTCTTTCTCCTGCTATTTCCAACGGCCCAAGTGGACACGATTCTGCCACACTGCTTTGTTTTGCTTGCACATTAACACCTAATTCTTTCTTTTTAAGTTTTCTGCCTTTCCCTCACTTTCTCCAACTCTGACTCTTAAGGTTTTTTCAACAGCAGCTCAACCTTGTATGCCACCAGCCAATATTTCCCTTGGAAAAATTTTTTTCATCACATTTGAAAAACACAGCTTTCCAAAACTGCCTTATATATAGCCATCCACTCAGAAGAACTCAGGTATATCTGCACTGAGAATTGATCCTTAATTTTTTTTTTTTTTTAAGAACATAAAAGGAGCTTGTTCTCACCCACAAATCAGTTTAGGAAACTACACCTCATTTGTTTTACACCTTTATGAGAGCATACTGAGGATGATGCAGCCTTGTACCTAAATAGTGGGGAGGGAGGGCAAAAATAAAGGACTGGATTGTTAACATAAAAGGTGCACGAAAAGCCATCTGGAATAGTGGCTTTTAAAGGGGGTGGAAGTCAATCTTTAGAAGTTAAACTCAGTCAGCTATGAGTTCCAGCCCTTGGGCATCAAGACCAGGTCCAAAACTGCTGAACATCTTCATAAAAGGCATATATGAAGTGTCAGAATGCAAATTCACACATGACAGAAAACAGGGAACAGTTATGGGGCTCAGCAGAAGCCACAGGAGTGGGCTGACAAGAACCTGGCCAAAATCCTGCTCTTGGGACAGGATAATCCCTCACACTGGCCCAGGCTCTGACTGCCTGGCCAGAGAGGAGCTCTGCAGAAAAGGATCAGTGAGTCCTGGTGGGCAGAGCTGGGCACAAGGCAGCGCTCTGCCTCGAAGGCAGCAAACTGCTCTGCACGCTGCATTAGCAAGGGGTGCTCCATGAAGTGAGGAAAGGGATCATTCCTCCCTGCTCAGCACTTGGGAGAGCATCTGGAACATCCCCCTGGAGTGCCCCAGGACAGGAGATGTGCTTCAGAGTTCAGTGGTGGGTTGCCAGGGCAGCTGAAGGGCTGGTGCACACAACAGAGGCTGAGGGAGCTGGTTCAGCTCAGGAAGGAGGGCTCAGACAACTTAACTGCATCTTCTTCCACTTAACCAAAGGTTACAGAGACAGAACCCGCAGGTACAGAGTGACAGAACGAGGAGCAACAGCCAGAAGTTGCTGAAAGGTAAATTCTGGGTAGCTTTAAAGAGTAAGATAATGAACGCAAGGGAAGTTAAGCACAGAAAATGCTGCTCAGAGGGGTTATGGCATCCTGGAGACTTTCAACCTGAACTCTAAAAGCCCCTGAGCAACCTAATCTGTGTAGTTACCCCATTTCTAAAAGAGATGATGGCTTCAGAAGTTCCCTTTCAATCTGAATCATTCTGTGTTTCCATGTGGTTTCAACAGGTGCAGAATAGCTTCAAAATGGGTTTTGTACTTTTATCCTATTTGATGACTTTCTTCATAAAGGATGTACTGAGAAGAAAGAGACTAGTTACAACTTCTAGTCGGCTCTCTATCATCAAGAAACAATGTCTCAGTTCCTTGAGATGTATTTGCGATGCTTCCTTAGAAAAATGTATTTTCATTTGTTTAATCCACAGCCAGAGCAGTATGGAAGTGGCAGTTCTTACAGTGCAGGCAAGACGAGTTTCACAAATGATTTAATTCAATGCTCTGAACTATGACACGTTTTCTGCCAAATGTTACCATTCTTAGCATATATAGAGGAGCACTGCCTTACATCTCCATAGAAAGGAGTCATTTTCTCTACCTTCTGCATGGCCTCTATAACAGTAACTGCAGCCATAGAAGTCTTCTTATTTTATCTGCATTTTTTCTTCCAAAATAAAATTTATTTCTAAGATTAATTTATTGAAAACTACTGTTACTTTTTAAAGCTGGACTGTAACAAAGCTAGTATGTCCATTTTCTTATTTTCTAATAAAGTGGTTGAAATATCCCATTTTTTTAAGTTGTTTTGTGGTGTTTTGTTTTTTTTTTTTTTTTTTTTTTTTTTTTTTTTTTTACTACAACACTTATTGATGAGAAGGGGCACAGCAACCCAGGTGACAAACCACGCTTCTGTCACAAGACTATGTCTGGTCCAGACAAAACGCTGCACTCTGCTTTGTAACCCTTTCTTCTGGATTCCACTTCCACTTTCTTCAGTTCCCACCTTGTAGCCCATTCACAAGCATAAATATTTCCAAAATTTGAGTCAAAAAACTCCCCTCAATGACACCTTACTGGTAAAGGATTGAACTCTGCAAAGGTTTGGAGTCTGCAGAGAAAACTGAATAGCATTCAAATCCAGTTGCAGGTATATGGTTTTCAACAGATCATTTCTAGAACTTTGGTAAGTTTTTATAACATAGATAAAATAATTCATTGAAACTTCTTATAAGTAGAATTCTACATCCCAATCCCAGTATCCTCTAAAAAAAGGTGACTGAATTTTTCAGGAGCTTGGGGCAGGATAGAGCTGGTATCTAAAGTATCTAAATGGAGCAATTTAATGTGGTTGACATTAACAGTTGTCACCAAGTTATTCCCAATTTAGAGATGCCACCTCATCCCGAGTTTCAGCTGGTTTTGCAATGGATGCACCCTAGAATAGAGCCAAGTTCTACCAGATCTGTCAGCCACAGAAAGTGGGGAACCTACAGCCCTGTGCTGACAAAACATTCTTGGAAGCCATTTGTGCCAGAGAGAAATGGGACGACAGCTTCATGCCGACTTAATTAGTGATTAGATGGTGATAGACAAACCAAATCCCAGGCAGGATGATCGAGGAGTGCCACAAGGACTCCACACAGAGAACCAAGCAGACAGAACTGGAGACCTTTGCAGACCTTTGTGTGCTTCACAAAAGCACCACTGGAGTGGCTGCACCAGAATGAGCAAAGCCCCCTCCCAAGCCTAAGGGCAGCAGGAGCCAGTGGAGCTTGAACTGCCCAGTCACCTCTTTAAACTGGACAATTTAAGTGACCTCTTTTAACCAGGGGCACAATCTTTCACTGCTGGGCTCTGATGTAGCCTCAGAAAAGAAAGGGGACGTTTCTCTTCATAATCCCTCATACAGTGAACCATTTTCTAGGGCAGCACCACAATTACCAAAGTTCATCCATCGTGTGTGATACAGGTCCAAGCCTCAGTATCACAGATAGAGATAATTACTTGACTCACCTGAAATAAAACAAGGAATAAAGTCAGCTAGTGAGGGAAATGAAAATGCAATGCCACAAGCTGCCTTAAGTAGCAAAGCTGACAGATCATCCCTGCTCAGCTATTTGGATACAGGGCTGCTTTGAAGGCGGATTAAATAACAACAATTCCTGCAAAACTGTGCCAAATGATCAAATACAAGCTGGTTTGTTTTGTTTTACTTTGCTTAAACCAGGTAAATTTAAGAGTTTGATTTATGTAGTAAGCTCCATAAAGACAATGACATGACTGACTTTGGGATTTTGGAGGAAGACCAGGAAAATCAGCAGTAGAGTTATAAAATCGGGCTTCAGAAAAAGAGGTTTCAGTATATCCAGGGAAATGTTATGAATCCCAGGAGGAGAACCAGTCCAAGGTAGCTGCCTGATTGAGACATTGATCAAAGAGAACTTCAGCATGCAGGAACAAATCATTCATTAGGAAAGAAGATACTTAGCAGACCTACCTGGCTATGAAGAAAGTTTCTTAACAAAGACAGACACAAAATGTGAGCTTACAAGTGATGGAATCAAGGCTTGGCAACAAAAGAGAAGCACAGAAGTATTGCCCAGGTACTTGAGGACAAAAATGGGAAGGGTTTTTTTGTCCAGCCTAGCTAGAACTAAGACACTCCTAATTCAAAGATGTAAAGGGTGACAAGAAAGGTATTTTTAAAAAAAAAAAAAAAAAAAAAAATCTAGACATTAACTATTTAATATTGCTTTTAGAAAATGCCTGTTTCCAGTCTCTGTTTAAGACTTCCAGCCTTTTGTTATTTACAATGGAACACAGATGACCTGAGCTGCAATGACCAACTACCACAGCAATGCCATCTTGTTTGATGCCAGTTAAAGCTGCGCTCATTTTTTTGGCACTGAAATTAAACGATGGAACATGATCGCTGATGTTATTTACTCCTAAGATTAAAATGACAATCAAAATATCATTGGGCACAAGGAACAGACAGATTGGCTTCCTGCCTCAGCCACACTTTGCTATGCTTGTTTATCACCGAGATCATTTGCATACTTCAGTGGATGTTTATGTTAAGATGCTGTTGTAGCATTACCAAGGAACTGTTTATCCAACAATGTTTGTCATCAACAACCTAAGCCACAGTATTGAAGGAAGGTAAAGACCTTCTCAACGGGGAGACAAAAAAAGCACCAAGATGTGTTTATGCAAAGCAAAATATATTCCTAAACAGTGCTGAATGTCACAACTGACTAAAACAAACTAAAATCTATTAATAGTGTGCTACAAGCCATTTCCAGTTATGGAGAAGATGGACAAAATCCTTTAATGGTTCCTACAGCAAAGGAAAGACTTTCACTGACTATTCTGAATGCTAAATTCTATGTTGTTAAATCTCTGAAAAGCTTCTCTTACTATGAAAGGAATAGCCAATTCACTCCCATATTTTCATTTCCACAGTTCCCCAGAATATGGACTAAAATTCATCTCAGATCTGCAAATCTATATGGCCTCTCCCTGCACATCTTCTTTGGAGATTTATTTCCCCACTGGACCTTCTTCACAAGACTGAACATATTCACATGGTAGTAAATCTTTCTGCAAAGCTGCTCTCTGCCTATGCTACAGGTGATTAACCCTGGTGGGCTTAAAAACCTTTGCTTTGAAGAAGACATTATTTTCAAGTAGTATGTACTATGGGACTGGATGAAAATTACCTTTCCCAGTTTACAGTTTTATTTTGTGCCTCTGTGTGTGAGGAAGGGGTGGAGGAAGGAGAGGTATTTCCAAAACTGGAACAGCACTGAAAAAAGCTCTGGCATGTCGAGCAGAAGCATATGGCTAATCTACAGCAACCACATCCACCAGCATTTGTGTGTGTGCACAGTGCAGGGGCCTGGACAGCAGCCACAGCAGCCACATTCTAGAATTAGTGAAAATACACACACCACTTTTGGGAGAGAAAAAGTCACAGCCTGGAAACTGTTTCTAATCAATGTGAACTGGCTGGCTTTTACAGTAGAACATTAGATTAAATAAGATATCAGAAATATTGAAGCAGTTCTGCATTTGCTGAGTGCGCACCCAGTGAGATGGAGAATAGAGCAAGTGCGTTTGCATTTTAGCTACAGAAGAAATTCAGATTAGATGCTGCTACACAGGAATTGATAGCGAGGAGGTATTCAATCAGAAAAGTGGTTTTCTTTTAAATATTACAATCACATGGTATAGTACATCACTTGTGTCAAGTTAAATTTAATCATATCAGCGTACTTAAAAGAAAAAAACTTGAATATCTGCTCATATATCCATGCCATTATATGA